>RJWJ010024914.1:0-24117 GCA_004363605.1 Indri indri | reverse complement strand
TGATAAATGAATTCAGTAAAGTTTCAGGATACAAAATCAATACACACAAATCAGAGGCTTTCATATACGCCAACAGCAGTCATACAGAAAACCAAATCAAAGATTCAATTCCCTTCACAATAGCAACAAAGAAAATAAAGTATCTAGGAATATATTTAACTAAGGAGGTAAAAGACCTCTACAGGGAGAACTATGAAACGTTGAGGAAAGAAAGAGCAGAGGATGTAAAGAGGTGGAAAGCCACACCATGCTCATGGGTCTGCAGAATCAACATCATTAAGATATCTATACTACTCAAAGTGATCTACAGATTCAATGCAATCCCTATTAAAATACCAACATCGTTCTTCACAGATGTAGAAAAATTAGTTTTACGCTTTGTATGGAACCAGAGAAGATCCAGCATAGCAAAAACAATTCTAGGCAATAAAAACAAAATGGGAGGTATCATCTTACCAGACTTCAAAGTTCATTATAAGGCTGTGGTAATCAAAACAGCTTGGTATTAGCACAAAAACAGAGCCATTGACCAGTGGAACAGAACTGAGAACCCAGATATAAAACCATCCTCATATAGCCACCTAATCTTTGACAAAGCAGACAAAAACATACACTGGGGAAAAGAATCCTTATTCAATAAATGGTGCTGGGAAAACTGGATAGCCACATGTAGAAGACTGAACCAGGATCCACACCTTTCACGTCTCAAAAAATCAACTCACGCTGGGTAACAGATTTAAACCTAAGGAAAGAAACTTAGAATTCTAGAGGAAGATGTTGGAAATACTCTTCTAGACATTGGACTAGGCAAAGAATTTATGAAGAAGACCCCAAAGGCAATCACAGCAACAACCAAAATAAGTAAATGGGACCTGATCAAATTAAAAAGCTTCTGCACAGCCAAAGAAACTGTCACAAGAGCAAACAGGCAACCTACAGAATGGGAGAAATATTTGCATGCTGCAAATCCGATATAGGGCTTATAACCAGAATCTACTTAGAACTCGGGAAAATCAACAAGAAAAAATCAAAATACCCTATCAAAAAGTGGGCAAAGGACATGAACCGAAACTTCTCAAAAGAAGACATAATAATGGCCAAGAAACATATGAAAAAATGCTCAACATCTCTAATCATCAGGGAAATGCAAATCAAAACCACAATGAGATATCACTTATCTCTAGTGAGACTGGCCTTTATCAAAAAGTCTAAAAACAATAAATGTTGGCATGGATGTGGAAAGATAGGAACACTCATACACTGCTGGTGGGACTGCAAACTAGTGCAACCTCTGTGGAAAGCAATATGGAGATACCTTAAAGAGACACAAGTAGAAGTACCATTCGATCCAGCAATCTCATTACTGGGCATCTTCTCAAAAGAGCAAATGATACTGCATAAGAAAGACACCTGTACCCTAACGTTTATAGCAGCACAATTCACAATTTCAAAGATGTGGAAACAACCCAAGTGTCCATCAATACATGAGTGGATTAATAAAATGTGGTATATGTATACCATGGAGTACTATTCAGCTTTAAGAAACAATGGTGATATAGCGCCTCTTGTATACTCCTGGATAGAGCTGGAACACATTCTACTAAGCGAAGTATCCCAAGAATGGAAAGACAAGCACCACATATACTCACCATAAAATCGGTATTAACTGATCAACACATAAGTGGACATATAAGAATAACATCTATTGGATGTTGGACAGTGGGGAGAGAGATGAGGGGGAGGGAGGAAGGGATGGGTATATGCATACACAAAGAGTGCAATGCGTACCACCTGAAGGATGGACATATTTGAAACTCAGACTTAGGGGTGGGGGGGTGGCAAGGGCAACTTACATAACCTAAACATCTGTACCCCCATAATATGCTGAAATAAAATATAAATAAATAAATAAAAATAATAATAATAAACTAAAAGAGATCTTTGGCTTTGATTCTATTTTTATATTTTTCTTATTAATAGACCTATCTATGTGAATATATACTCACAGAAGCACACATATATCCAGATAGATAGATACACACAAATATTAATTTAGCTGCTCAACTTCACTGGCATTGAGGGAAATGTAATTTTAAGCAACCACAAGATCTAGTTAATATGCTTTTGAGTGCTTAAATGTAAAAGTAGATAATATCAAGGTCTGCGGGGATATGAATGCCATCATGCCATACTTAAACTCGTACAGTCAATCTGGAGACCAATCTGGTAGTATTTAGTATATTTAAACATCCTCCTTTGCTATGAGATAATTCTTCTACTTGGTATGTACCATAGCAAAGCTCTTACACAGGCTCCCAAAGAGCTATATACTTGCATCTTCATTATAGCCTTATTTGTGGTAGCAGTGAGATAGTGGCAACCTATGGCAATCCATGTTCAAAGAAATGGATAAGAGCAACATGTTGGGTGCCTATGATGGTGGAGTGTGAAAGAAATACAAGTCCTGACTTGAACAACTGGCGATATGGGTAGATCTTGAAAACTATATGGAATAAAATAAGAAACAAATTGGATGCAATTTACATCACAATAACAGTAATGGAAATTATATATATGTGTATATATGTATACACACACACACACAGATAGTTAGATGCAATACTACTTATTTTTCAAGGACACTTAAAAATGCCACATAAACATATTAGAGTGGGCTTCTATGGGAAATACTCCTAATGGAAGAGGTGATGGGAAGGAAGCAACAAATAAATAAAAATAAATGTGGTTCCTTTACAGACAGATGAAAAAGTGTTTTTGAAATACCGTATAGGATGAACTTAACAGTGTGTTTATAATAGTATTAGCACATAGTAGTTTCATTAAAAAATGTGCAAGAAAGCTTTATACTAAGATTTAAAATTGTTAAAAAGCAACATATTTTTACCAACAGCATTACTTATGGTTTAACATGAAATATAAATAAATCAATAAAATCAGTCTTCTTATATTTTTAGAAGGAAGCTCACTCACACATGTTTTTATTAATATGCACAAATATCAATTAATTAATTTATAATTAATATGCCTATTTGTAAGGTTTTCAAATAAATACAGAAAAATCTTGATAACAGCATTTGTTTAAAAAGGAGCAATTTAATTGTTAACCTATCAGCGTTAGCTTTATATTAAAGACTATTATATGCTTTTGCAAATAAATAAGATTTTCTATGGATGGTTTATTTTACTAAATATAAAACTCCTATTTATCAATCTAATGATCTGTTTGAACAAATAAAATTATTTAAAACCCCAATCTACATACATAAAAAGGATCTAAAATGACCACTGCATATTTATAGGGAAACATGTTTCCTGTAAAGATATATTTTATTTTTATAATTTAATGGATATTTTCTCCTGATGGAAAAAATACAATGGAAACAAATTGTTTTGATATGGAAGAATCTGACTGAAATTACTATGTTTCCTTAGAAAAATTTTTTGAGTTTCAGATTCCTTATCTTAAGACTGAACTTTTGTTTGATTTTTTTTATTCCTTTTAGAAAATATAATAATTATTTTAAAAATTTAAAAGTTAAAAAGCAAAATTAAAATATATGATTCCATTTAGTCAGCTACACTTTAACATATATAATATGCTTTCATTCATATATTTGTTTACTAATCATTCATGCGTGCATATATCACTTTTGACAAACTTTTGATCTGCTCTGATTTCAGTGATATTTCCCTTAAACTATTCTTTCATATTACAGCCAAGTGATTTATTTCACTCCTCTATATATGTTTATTTTCTCCTTTCACTAACGGAATAAAATTTAATTTTGCATGTCAAGCAAGGCTTCAACATGCCTCAATACTACTTTTCTCTTCAGCTTTAGCTAGGCTAGACATGGACTAGAATTTCTTTTAAACCTCTTTGCCTTGTAGCATTTCCATTTATTTGTAAATTATAAATACATCATTATGTACAGTAGAAAATCTTTCCCCTGCCTGTATTCTAACTTTAGTGCCCCAACCTTTGTGTTCTCTAAGTCTTACCTCTAACTTCACACTAACCTTATTAAATTTACATTATCGATTTGTATGCCAGTCTCCCTCATTGAGTAGTAATTATCTGAAGAACAAAGCCTTTTCTCATCAATCTGGGTATTACTAGTGGTAACATATTGCCTAGAAATGAAAATGAGCAAAACGATTATTTTTCATTTAATTGGTTAATCCATATGTTACAAATTAATATGGTAAATACAGTCAATAAATCTAGGAAATTCTGCAATCATAAAATCCAACCTAACTTAATTAATGCTCTCTCACTTGATTTTCAAATATGGCATGCAACTATACAAAGGAGATATCCAATTAAGTTGACTATGCCTATGAACAAGCAAGTATTCTTTTAGAAATTTGTTTTTATAAATTGCAAATAAAAGCATTGTTGGAGAAATTGAAATGATGTTAGAGTACTTTAGTCATTACCATGTATGTAAGTATTGTAAAAGTATGCTCATTTGTCTTGGATGTTTTCAATAAAAATGTACTTTTTTCAGTATCATAAAAATTCATTTTAAAAACATAAGTTTTCTGGCAATGCTGAACCATCTGTTTTGTTCAGATCTTATCGTTGTTTTGCTCTGTACAACAATAATTAAGTATGTTGGCAGTAAGAGAAATAACAGTTGGATTTTTTTAGAAGATTAACAGTATGAACATTATAGCTAAGAAGGAAATTTTCTGACGGATTCCAAAAATATCCCACCTTTACAACTCTATAGCAGAGGAACCTGGAGAGCCGCCCACTCTCTCCTACCTACCACCAAATGGCTACAAAATCTTCAATGTTTGCAATACTTTCCAGAGCTGTTTTTTTCCTTCTAAAAGAGGAATGTTTATTACTGTTACATTACCTCCACATTGCAGCTGTCATTTTCTTCTTCTTTTCTCTAAATTCTATATTTACACTTAGTATCAAATTCTCCTTTTCTTTCCTTGCTTATTTCTTTTAATGCTAGTATTTATTTTCAGGTTTTAAAATAATTAGAAATTTGGCATGCACCTTGAAGTTGAATCTGAAATATATAATCCTGCTCTTAGAAATAGATATTTTCGATAGGGAGTGCACTAATTCTTTAGATCACTTTAGGTAGTATGGACATTTTAATGATATTGATTCTACCAATCCATGAGCAAGGTAGGTTTTTCCATCTGTTTACATCTACTACAGTTTCTTTTTTTAGTGTTTCATAGTTCTCCCTGTATAAGTCTCTTACATCTTTCATTAAATATATTGCTAGATATTTAATTTTCTTTGAGGCTATTATAAAAGGAATTGTGTTTTTGATTTGACCTTCGGCTTGACTGTTGTTGGCATACACGAATGCCACAGATTTGTGTGTACTGATTTTGTATCCTGAGATTTGCTGAATTCATTTATCAGTTCTAGGAGTCTCTTAGATGAATCCTTGGTGTTTTCTAGATATAATATCATATCATCAGCAAAGAGGGAGAGTTTGATCTCATCTGTCCCCATTTGGACACTCTTAATACCCCTCTCTTGCCTAATTGCTGTGGTGAGGATTTCGAGCACTATGTTGAATAGAAGCGGAGATAGAGGGCAGCCTTGTCTAGTTCCAGTTCTAAGTGGGAATGGTTTCAATTTTTCCCCATTCAATATGATATTGGCAGTGGGTTTATCATAAATGGACTTGATAATTTTAAGGAATGAGCCGTCTATGCCTATTTTGATGAGAGTTTTTATCATAAAGGTCTGTTGGACTTTGTCAAATGCTTTTTCTGCATCTATTCAAAGAATCACATGGTCTTTGTTCTTGCTTTTTTTAATGTGGCGAATTGCATTTATAGATTTGCATATGTTAAACCAGCCTTGCATCCCTGGAATAAAGCCCACCTGGTCATGTTGAATTATTTTTTTGATGTGCTGCTGAATTCTATTTGCTAAAATTTTGTTGAGGATTTTTGCATCTATATTCATGAGAGACATTGGTCTGTAGTTTTCTTTTCTTGTTGTGTCCTTTCCTGGCTTTGGTATCAAGGTAATATTGGCTTTGTAGAATGAGTTAGGAAGGATGCCATCTTTCTCAATATTGTGGAATAATTTCTGTAGTACAGGTGTGAGTTCTTCTTTGAATGTTTGGTAAAACTCTGAAGTGTAGCCATCTGGTGTGGGAATTTTATGTTTTGGGAGGTTTTTGATCACTGCTCCAATTTCTGAGCTGGAGATTGGTCTATTCAGATATTCTGTTACCTCTTGGGTGAACTTAGGGAGGTTGTATGTTCCCAGGAATTTGTCCATTTCCTCTGGGATCTAATCAAATTAAAAAGCTTCTGCACTGCCAAGGAAATTATCATTAGAGTGAATAGACATCCCACAGAATGGGAAAAAATGTTTGCTCTCTACACATCTGATAAAGGGCTGATAACCAGAATCTACCCGGAACTCAAACAAATCAACAAGAAAAAATCAAACAACCCCATCAACAAATGGGCAAAGGAAATGAACAGAAACTTTTCAAAAGAAGACAGAATAATGGCCAGCAAACATATAAAAAAATGCTCAACATCTCTAATCATTGGAGAAATGCAAATCAAAACCACAATGAGATACCACCTAACCCCAGTGAGATTGGCCTCTATCAAAAGATCCCAAAACATAAAATGCTGGTGGGGATGTGGAGAGACAGGAACACTCTTACACTGCTGGTGGGACTGCAAATTAGTGCAACCTCTGTGGAAAAGAATTTGGAGATACCTCAGAGAGCTAAAAATAGAAATACCATTCTATCCAGCAATAGCACTATTAGGCATCTACCCAAAAGAGCACAAAACATTCTCTGATAAAGACATCTGCACCCGAATGTTTATGCAGCACAATTCACTATTGGAAGGATGTGGAAACAACCCACGTGCCCGTCAATCTATGAGTGGGTTATTAAAATTTGGTATATGTTTATAATGGACTATTACTCAATCATAAGAAATGTCATTGATCTAGGACCTCTTATACTTTCCTGGATTAAACTTAAGCCCATTATCCAAAGTGAGGTACCACAAAAGCAGAAGAACGGGCTCCACTTGTACTCGCCATCAAATTGGTACTAACTGATCAACACTAGGGTGATCACATGGCAGAAACACTCTCTAGGGATTAGGGGGATGGGAGGTAAATCCACAACTAAAGGACACGGGGAGCACTATAGGAGGGGAAGGGCATGCGTTTAACCCGCACTTGGGTGAGGCAAAGACATAAAGTGTAGCCATAATGTTTGTACCCTCACAATACCCTGGAATAAAAAAAAACAAAACAAAACAACTACCACTTACCAAGTTTTGCTGAGATATCAAAGAAGAATATCCACAACTATCTTAAAAGACTGTTAAAACACTCCTTCCTTTTCCAATCACATATTTATGTGTGAGGCCATAATTTCTTCATACCTTCAACCAAAACCATATATTGCAACAGGCTGAATGCAGAAGCAGATACCAGAATGCAGCTGTCTTCTATTAAACCTGACATTAAAGAGATTTTTTTTAAATGCAAAAAAAAAAAAAAAAAAGAAATAGATATTTTCTCCACAGCTTACTAGGAAGATAATTTATTTGCTGTCAATCTGACATGTTTAGATGATTGTCTTGGTTTTGATTACAGAAACAGTAATACTGTGTGGAAAATTCCATCTACATTCCATAGGGATTCCTCCAATTATATAACACTGTATAAGAGTTTTAGAACCACACAGTTCTTAATTTTCTCATTCATTACATCAGTGCATTTTGATTTTTTTTTCTTAAGTCCAAAATTTGAGTTGTATATATGTTTGTAAACTTATTAAATTTTATTTTCAAGTCAGGTTATATCAAAGATACCCCAAGTATCTGGAAAGGATAGAAAATTTAATTCAAAATTCTGATTTGCCATGTTCAATATTAAATATCAAGATTTTTAGTCAAATTTTCAGGAATTATATGTATTTGGTTTTATATAAATAATCATAGTATGCATGTCACACTCTTTGGTCTTGTACACTTAATTTCTATGTGTGTTTCATTCTTGATGCCTGACACACACACAATTTTATTTGAAAATATACAATTGAAAATATATATCATCAGATTTCAGTAAATGGAAAAACATTTTCAGGTCATTTTGCCTTTGTTGTTCACTATAACATTATACTGTATTCATAAGACATATTACAATGGAAACCCCAACTAAAAAAAGTTGTTCCCTGGGTACCTCTCAGAGTATTTTTCATATTATATCCAAGTGTTTCTTTTGCTTTCTTTTCTCTTCTTCTTTTTTGGGGAGGGGGGGGCTTGGTGGTGGGAAGACAGGGTCTTGCTCTATCTCCCAGGCTGCTGAAATGCAGTGGTTCAATCACAGGTCACTATAACCTGGACCTCTTGGGCTCAAGTTACCCTCCTGCCTCAGCCCCCAAGTAGCTCTACTACAGGTGCAAGCCAGCATGCCCAGCTAGTTTTGTCTTAGAGATGAAGTTCTCACTATTATGCCCAGGCTGGTATTGAACTCCTATCCTCAAGCAATCTTCCTGCCTCGGCCTTCCAAAGTGCTGAGATTACAAGCATGAGCTACCATGCCTGGCCCAAGTGTTTCTTTCCCATTAACTATATTATAAGTGATCTTGTGTATTATAAATCATCTTTTAAACAACTAAAATTTAGAACTAAATAGAAAATTTTATTTTCCACATTTATGAGGAGATATCAAAAAGGAAGACATCCTTTAAGGAAGTGAAAACAAGTATACTATACACTCTTATAAGAAAAAATTAAACTAAACATGTGGACGTATATCCATATTCACGTGTATCATTTAAAATGTTTGTTTATGGACTGATTTTGTTGCACAATTTTTCGAACTAAATGTCATCCCCTGGTTACCTCATGACTATGAGGTTCATTAAATTCCCTTATTAAGGGAATTAAACCTCTTAAACTAAGTTAACAGATATGAAATTCCACATCGTATGGATTTTTTAATTTCAACATTTTGTTCTCTGATGTATACTATGCTGGTAAACACATCCCATAAATTACAATTTTTAAAATTTAGAGATATTTTATTCAGAGTTATATTTTTATTTGAATCTTTTTTATAACTTCTTTATTTAGGGATTATGTCCTTTGATTCATCATAAGCACATTCCCTCCTCACCTTTGCATTCTAAAAGATACCTAATATCCTTAAAATGAACTATCTTTTTATGCTTAAGTTTGTTGTGATGGCCTCTGTTACTTACACCTCAAATTTTCCCTTTTAATACTCTTTCATAATTCTTCATTTAATAATACAATAATAGATAACTTCTATTGAGTATCTAATATATACCGAGCTATTATACTACACTATGTACTATAAATACTCTATACTATACCTTATATACTATAGTATGTACTACACAGTACGTCATGTATTATATATTATCCCACTTTAGTATGTGACATAACAGTGTAGCAATCTTGAAAGCTGAATTCTTAAGTTCATGCTCTGGCTCATCCACTGCATCACAGACAATTGGATGACTGATGGATATTCATTTCCCTACCCTAGTAAGAACTTTTTCTTTGATGGAAATAGGCTGCCATGCTAAGCAATGTTTTTTATCCTATGTTCTTATTTCTCATATCTCATAGATGGGACCCTGGACTTAGGTCTGTCTGAGACAACCTGTGTCAATCCCATATTCATGTGATAAGTGCATTATGTGCTTTCCTCATGTTCTCTTTTCCCAGACTGCATGCTCAATGGTGTCAAAGTCAACTTGAATGCAAAAGGTGTCAGATTTCCAGCATGGTATTAGCTAGTGACCCTGACTCCTACTTCAAAGGATGCTTCCTAGGAAGGCTACTTGACCAGTTACATTTTCATTGGATTTCATATAAGCAAAACCAAACTTTTATTTTATTTTATTTCATTATCCTCATTCTCAAGGAAGTTTGTGCTAAGTTAAAGAAATTGTAGCTTATACTGACGGACACAATTACTGTAAAATTATAGCTTGTCTTGACTGAATAGTCTACTTATTATTTTAATCTGTTTAGGCTTGTCCTTCAGGATGACTGAATCTGCAAGTTATATTCAACTAAAGAAAGTTACATTTGTTGAGGTAATGTTACCCAGAAAGGCTATGGAGCATGTGACATGCAGGCCGTAAGAGGAGGAAATGGAACTTTAGAATCCAAAGAGAAAAGGTCAATCTGAGTAGGGGTTCTTACCCCAGATCCTAAGGTAGAGGAAGTTACTCTTATTTTCAAGGTTTTGAATTAGCCAATCTTTAAGAGCAGACATATGATGGACATATTTTTTTTAGTTTATCATCATCTGAAAATGTCATTTTGCTCTCATTCCTGAAGAATAGTTTTGCAGGATATACAATTCAAGGTTGACAGTACTTCTCATTCAACATTTGAAAGATGTTATACTATTACCTCTGCTTTCATGGTTTCAAATAGGAAATCTGCAGTTATTCAGATTGATTTTCCCCTGTAGGTAAATCCTTTCCAGATTTGTTCTTTGTCTTTAATTTTCAAAATTTAATTGTGATATATCTGGGCTGGATTGTTTTGGCGGGGATTACCATGGTTGGGTTTTTGCTGAACTTTTTTGAATCTTTGGTGTAGTTATATCTCCAAATTTAAATTGTTTCAGCCATTATTTCTTCAAATACCTTTCCAGGTCCATTCTCTGTTTTCTTTCCTCTATGATTCTGATAATGCAAATGGTGAATATTTTGCTATTAGTCCATTGTCCGTAAGGCTTTGATCATATTTTTTCAGTCATTATTGATCATATTATGTGAATTATAATTATGTTTCTACAAGTTTACTGATGCTAACTCAATCATCTCTAATTTAATACTAAACCAGTTAACTAAGGTTTTTGTTTAGTATTTTCATTCTAAAACTTATATTTGATTCTTTTTATAACACATTACTTTGCTAAGAGTCTTACTTTTTCATTTGTTTCAGGAGAATTTGTAATTAATTAATAAATAATTTTAAATATATTTGCTTTCAAATCTTCTCCAGATACTTCAATTGACTCATCTTCATGTTGACACCTGTTGTTATTGTTGCTGGTTTCACAGTAAGATGAGTGATTTTTTTTTTTTTTTTTTTTTTTTTTTTTTTTTTGAGACAGAGTCTCACTCTCTCGCCTGGGGCAAGTGCTGTGGCGTCAGCCTAGCTCACAGCAACATCAAACTCCTGGGCTCAAGCAATCCTACTATCTCAGCCTCCCGAGTAGCTGGGACTACAGGCATGCGCCACCATGCCGGGCTAATTTTGTCTACATATATTTTTAGCTGTCCAATTAATTTCTTTCTATTTTTGGTAGAGACAGGGTCTCGCTCTTGCTCAGGCTGGTCTTGAACTCCTGAGCTCAGAACGATCCGTCCGCCTCGGCCTCCCAGAATGCTAGGATTACAGGCATGAGCCACCACACCCAGCCAAGATGAGTGATTTTTGATGGTAGACTGGATATATTGTCTTTAATATCATTAGATTCTGGGTCCTATTATTTATTTAATTTTTTGGCTTGAAATAACACCAACTTTTATATATATATATATATATATATATATATATATATATATATATATATGTATATATTTGACAAATTAAAATTGTATATATTTATCACGTTCATGTTATTTTCAAACATGTATACACAATGGAATAGCTAATTAGCATATGCATTACCTCACATGCTTATTTTTTGTGATGTGAACACTTAAAATTTACTCTTTGAGCAGTTTTCAAGAATTCAACACATTGCTATTAACTATAGTCATTGTGTTGTACACTAGATCTCTTGAATTTATTGCTCCTACCTAACAGAAATTTTGTAACATTTGACCAGTGTCTCCCCAACCCAGCCCCACCCTGAGCCCCATTAACTGTCATTCTACTCTCTACTTCTACGTGACCAACTTTCTTTAGATTACATATATAAATGAGATCATGTGATATTTGTTATTCCGTGCCTGGCTTCTTTCACTTGGCATAATGACTTCTAGGTTCATCTATGTTATTACAAATTACAAGATTTCTTTCCTTTTTAGGGTTGAATAATATTTCATCGAATTTATACACCACATTTTTAAATCCGCTTATCCATTGATTGACATTTAGGTTATTTAATTCCATATCTTGGCTATTATGAATAATGCTACAATGAACATGGGAGTGCAGACATCTCTTCATTTCTTTTGGACATATACTCTATAGTGGAATTGCTGGATCATATGCTAGTTCTTATTTTATTAAATTTTTATGGGACTTCTATACTGTTATTCACAATAGCTATCATAATTTATATTCCCACCAACAGTGTGCAAAGGTTTCTTTTTCTCCATATCCTCACTAACATCTGTTATCTTTCATCTTTTTATAATAGCCATTCTACCAGGTATGAGATGATATTCTATTGAGGTTTTAATTTTCATTTATCTGATGATTAGTTATTCTGAACATTTTTTTAATATGCTTATTGGCCATTTGTATGTACTCTTTTGAGAAATGTTGACTAAGATCCTTTGGCTATTTTTTTTTAATTGGATTGTTTTCTTACTATTGGGTTGTTTGAGTCCTTATGGATTTTGGATATTAATACCTTATAAGATATGTGGTTTGCAAGTGTTTTCTCCCATTCCATAAGTTGTCACTTCATTCTGTTGATTGTTTCCTTTATTGTGCAGATTTTTAGTTTTTTGTAACCCCGTTGTTCTATTATTTCTTTGCTCCTTGTGCTTTGGGGGTCATAATCTAAATATCATTGCCCAGAACAATGTCATAGAGATTTTCCCCTCTGCTTTCTTCTAGTAGCTTTACAGGCTCAGGTCTTACATTTAAGTCTTTGATACATTTTGGTTTGGTTTTTGTATATGGTATGAAATAAGAATCTAATTTCATTTTTCTGCGTGTGTATATCCAGTTGTCCCAACACCATTTACTGAAGAGATTTGTTTCTCTATTGTATGTTCTTGACATCTTTTTCAAAAATAAACTGTAAATGTGTGGGTTTATATTTGGGTTCTCTATTCTGTTTCATTGGTCTATGTGTCTGTTTTTATGCCAGTATTATGCTACTTTGATTACTATTGCTTCGTAGTATATTTGGAATCAGATAATGTGACACCTCTAGCTTCGCTTTGTTTGCTCAAGATTGCCCTGGCTACACAAAGTCTTTTGTAATTCCATATAAATTTTAGGATTGCTTTTTTTTTTTTCCTATTTCTGTGAAAAGAGTCATTGGAATTTTGATAGGGATTGCATTGAGTCTGAAAATAGCTTTGGGTAGTATTAAAATTTTAGCAATATAAATCCTTCCAATCCATGGGCATGGTGTTTGTTTTTATTTATTTGTATCTTCTTCAACTTTTTTATTAATGTTTCACAGTTTTCAGTGTAATATTTTAACTATTGTAAATGGTATGATTTTACTGATTTCCTTTTTTTTGGGGTGGCGTGTTGTCAGTATATAGAAACACTACTGATTGTGGCACTTTAAATTTACTGAATTTGCTCATTAGTTCTAACAATTTTTTGGTGGAATCTTTAGTTTTCTATATGTAAAATTATGTTGTCTGCAAACAGAGACAATTTAACTTCTTCATTTTAAATTTGGATGGCTTATATACCTTTCTTTTGCCTAATTGCTCTGGTTAAGACTTCTAGTACTATGTAGAAGTGATGATAGTGGGCATCCTTGTCTTGTTTCTGATATTAGAGGAAAATCTTTAACTTTTCATTATTATATTAGCTCTGAGTTTGTCACATATGGCCTCCATTGTGTTGAGGTACATTTTCTTTGATATCTAGTTTATTGAGTGTTTGTATCATAAAACGATGTTGTTTTTTTTTTCAAATAAGTAGTTCCATTATTATCTCACTGAATTTTCACAAAAAAATTGTACAGATTAATCTAAATATATCTTGAAAACTCATTTAACTACTGTTGAATTAGGTACTGTGCAACACACAATTTCAAAATTACTATGTCATTTGTTAATGTATAATATTTTAAATCAAGTTATTTTATACAATTTTTACTAATTCATTGGAAATATCTTAAGTCATAATTATTCCATCCAAGGTATCCTGTTTATTGCACTGAAGATATATCCACACATTTTGGTAGCATATAGTATTATTTGATTTATAAACTGATATAGATAATGTTTAGATTAATCTTTTTGACAATTCTTCATATACCATGTTAGTGTTTTAGAATACTGTCTGTGATTGTTTAAATGGAAAAGCCAGCCTCCAATAAAACATAGGGTAAAAAATCATTATGTCCTCTCAGTGACTTGACTCCTCGATTCATTCGTAATGCCCCTCTGTATCCCTGATAATTTTCCTTTTTCTGAAGTCTGTTCTGTCTGTAATTAAAATAGCTACTCCAGCATCTTTTGATTAGTCTTGCATGGCATGTTATGGTATATCAATTGCAGTAGTACCAAAAAATCCATATGTATATCTCTAACAAAATGTGTACAGTATGTGTATATGAAAAATTTTTTTAAAAACTCTGATGAAATAGTAAATCAAAGAGCATCTAAATAAATGGAACATTAGCCATTCATTCCATGTTTGTAGACAGCAAGATTCGGTATTTATAAGATGGCAATTATTTCTACATTTATTTATGGATTTAAGACAATTCCAGTGAAAATTCAAGCAAACTATCTTGTGAGTATTGGTAAACTGATTCAAAACTTTATATGGCAAAGCAGGAAGCCCAGAATAGCCAACAAAATACTAAAGAAAAACAACTCTGGAGGACTGACACTACCTGACTTCTAACTTTCCATAAATCTACTGTAATCAAGATGCCATAGTATGTGTGAAAGAATAGACACATAGATTAATGGAACAGATATCAAGCCCATAAATAGAATCACACAAATATAGCAAAGGAGCAAGGACAATTCAATGGTGAAATGACAGTCTTTTCAACAAATCTTTTAGAAAATTAGACATTGTATGCCATAAAATCAATATAGAGATAGATGACAAATCTTACACCTTTCATAAAAATTAACTCAAAGTGCATTACAGAACGAAATATAAAACACAATACTATAAAACTCCTATAAGAAAACCTTGGAAAATCTATGTGAATTTTGGTTTGGTGATGTGATTTTAGCTACAACACCAAAGTCATTGTTTATTTAAAAAATTATATAATGGTTTATTGAAATTGAAACCTTCTTTTTTGTTTGTGTATATATACCAATTTTTATTTTTTATTTTTATGGATACATGAAAGTTGTACATGTTAATATGGTACATGTGATATTTTAACATAAGCATACAATGTGTAATGATTAAATATGGACGATTAGGATGTCCATCAGCTCAAACATTTATCATTTCTTTGTGTTGGAAACATTCCAAATCTTCTAACTATTTTGAATTATACAATAAATTATCGTTGACTACAGCAACCCTTACATAACATCTGACACTAGCTCCTATTTCTTCTTTTGAACTGTGTTATTGTACCCATTAACCAAACTCTCTTCATTCCCTCTTTCCCCAAACCCTTTCAAGCTTCTGGAAACCATCATTCTATTCATTACCTCCATGAGATCAAATTTTTTAGCTCCCACATGTGACTGAGAACATACGACATTTGTCTTTCTATCTATGCCTGACTTATTTCACTTAACATAACATCCTCTAGTTCCTTCATGTTTCTACAAATGATAGGATTTCATTTTTTATCACCAAATATATTATATTCTGTATGTATTCCACATTTTCTTTATCCATTCATCTGTTGAAGTACACTTAGGTTGGTTGATTCCATATCTTGACTATTGTGAATAGTGCTACAAAAAACATGGGCATGCAGATGTCTCTGCAACATACTAATTTCATTTCCTTTGTATATATACCCAATAGTGGAATTGCTGGATCATATGGTATTCTGTTTTCAATTTTTTGAGGAAACTCCACATGGTTTTCTATAATGGCTCTAATAATTTATGTTCCTATCTAGAATAAGTGTTCCCTTTCTTCCACATCTTCCCCAGCACTTGTTATTGTCCTTTAGATAATAGCCATTCTAAAAGGTGTGAGATATCTCATTGGGGTTTTGATTTGCATTTCCCTGGTGATTAGCAATGTTGAGCATTTTTTCATATATCTCTTGGCCATCTGTATGTCCTCTTTTAATAAATGTCTATGTGTTTTGCCATTTTAAAAGGATTATTGATATTCTTCCTATTGAATTGAGTTCCTTATGTATTTTGGAAAGTAACTCCTTGGATATATTACTTGCAAATATTTTCCCCCGTTTTGCAGGTTGTTTCTTTACTCTGTTGACTCTTTTCTTTGCTATGTGGAAGCTTTTTTTGTTTGTTTGTTTTAAAGTATTACAGAGATACAAATCTTTTTGATTGCATGGATCACTGAAATTGAAAACTTCTGCTGTAGACACAGTTAAGAAAATGAAAGGAGTAGTTGTGGGCTGTGAGAAAAAAATTATAAACACATATAAAAATTGTATAAAATATTCAATGTACTCATTGTGCAATGATAAAAGAAATAAGCCAATTTAAAAATAGGCAAAGCATCTGATCAGACCTTTCAGAAAACAAGATATACAGATGACAAATAATTACATGAAAAGAAGCTTTACATGTACCATTATGGAAATACAAATTAAAACAACAAGGACAAGATACTACTACACACCTTTTAGAATGGTTACAATCCAAAAATATGACAATACTAAATTCTGACAAGAAATCAGAGCAAAAGGAATCCTCCTGCATTACTGGCAGAAATGTAAAATGGTATGGCCACTTTGGAAGACATGGACATTTTACCACTTTGTGAATGAGAATGTTTTTAAATGTTATCTTATTCTTGAACCACCATTACATTTTGAGAGCAGTTAATTTGTTTCTTCAGTTCCACAGGTTCATAGATGGAAAACAATTATGCCTCAGAAAAGATGGTGGTCAGACTCTATTCTATTCCTTATTTAGATGATATTTAGGAGTTTTGGACTGATAAAGTTTAGGTAAGATTTTGGATTTTGAATTGATATCATGATGGTTTGAGACTTTTGAGGCTGTTGGGATAGGATCAATATATTTTGCATGTAGAGTGAACATGAATATTGGGGCCAGAGAGTAGACTGTGGTTGGCACAATGAACACCCCCAAAGATGTCCAAGTCATAATCCTTAGAACCTCTGAATATATTACTTTACATAGCAAAATAAACTTTTTGAATATGGTATATTAAGAATTTTGAGATGAATAGATTATCCTCGATTATTTGAGTGTGTCTAATGTAATCACAAGTGTCCTTATAAAATAGAACAGGGAAACAGAATGTCAGGGAAGGATATGCAGTGACAGAGGCAGAGACTAGAGTGATATAATTCAAAGCTGAAGGATAAATCCAAGAAATTCGGGTAGCTTCTATGAGGTGGAAAAACAAGTAAAGGACTCTCCTAGAGCCTTCAGAATTAATGTAGTGCAGCCAACACCTTGATTTTAAGAATTCTGACTTCCAGAAATGTAAGGTGATAAATTTGTGCGGGTTTAAGCCACTACGTTTGTGGTACTTTGTTACAGTAGCAACAGGAAACTAATACAGAAAAGAAGGGAATCTCAGGACTTCAAGGACAAAGAGACTTCCCTAGTTAGGTGTTTGCCATGGTGGGATCTCTCATACCTCCCACACACAACCCCCCTCATGATAATGGGGCATGAAGAACACTTTCTTGGTAGTTGCTTATTGTGGTGTGATTCTCTCTAGCAGTGCTTTCTTGTCACTCTGGTTTCTCTGGATGGGGTATGTGTGTCTCAGACCCATGGCAATTAAGGGCCACTTATTATGGCAGGGTCTCCTTATCCAGTGCTATCTGGTTACCCCATTATCTCTCAGTTGGGTAGAGAAGTCTGAGACATAGCACACAAGAAAAGTATTTTGCCTGGTCACTTATTTTCAGGCTGGCTAGTTGTGTCACACTTGCCTACTTCCAGAGGGATTCCCCTTTGATCCAGGGGGCAAATGAATTTATCTGTTTTGCCTTTTGTTGTTGAGTTGGTGATTGCAAAAACACTGAGCCAGGGTCATCTTCTTCTGTTGTATGGAGGGACATAAGACACATTGACGAAGTATTCGTCTAGTTAAAAACAGTTTGACTTCCTCATACCACACTCAAAGCTGTCCTTTGTTTGCCTCTTGCATTATTTCCAAGGTTTTAGTTGTATTTAGCGGGGAGGAAGTGCTCTATTACATTTTGGCAGAACCAGAAGTCCTTATGGATTTTTATCTATCCTAAGAGATTCCGGTAGGTTTTAATAGGCATTTCAGACACTTATTTTAATATAAATATATTTAGTTAAGATATATAAATGAAATGTACTTAAATAAAATACACAAATAAAATATATTGCATTGTATATTTATATTATTTTGAACTATATAAATAGTGGGGCACACAAAGATGAATATACAATACTTAGTATGTGAGCTCAGGAATATTCTCTCCCCCAAACCACAAAGAATATAAGAAAATATTCAGAGAAGCTCCTTCTTTCACATATTTGGAAATGCCCATGCACCAGTAAATCATACTCTGTGTCTTCTGATGTATTACATTAGAAGTTCCACAATGTGAATAATGACAACCTCAAAACATGTTATCTTTTCTCATCCCACTTACCTCAACAACTAGAGCATGACCTTTTTTAATAACAAGAATATATTTCAATTTAGTTTAAATACCAGCACTGCATCTTTATTCTGGTAACCTTCTGCCTGCATGAACACATTCAAAATAATTCCTATTACCCATTAAATATATTTATATTATGCATTTTTTTCTAAACAAGATTGGTGAAACATCATATACAGTGACTGTGAATTATCTTCAGCATTTTTAGTGTGTTTTCAACAAATATTCTGGAAAATTATTTATATTTTCATGGATTTAAGGAGAGTTGGGATACTTCCAATTTAAGGTGGAACAGTAAAACACAGATTTAGTTGCTATATCTCTGAGGATCCTCTAAATCAGGAGTTCATAACCAGGGTACATGAACTTGAATAAAATTGAATTCATTTATTTATTTTCAGTAACCTCTAACTGAAAACTCTTTCCTTCAATTATACGTGCAGGCAACAGACTCCAGTAACATTAGCAATATTTATGGCTTCTATTATCACTAAAAATCACAGGTAGTTTCATATAACATTTTAGTAATTGCAGATACATAGAAATTTTGATTACACTGATCACTACCTTGAAATTATGATAGATATTATTAGATATGCCACACAATATTTTTATTTAATGCATGAATGGAGACTCACATTTATTGTTATATTAAAAATACTTTAAAATATTTTATAGCTTCTTTACAATGCAATTGCTTTCAGTATTATTCCTACATTTTTTTCATAAATTAAAAATATTATTTTTAAAAGTCTATAGGCTTTACTATCCTACCATAGAGATTCACAGGGCACATGCATGTAGAACATCTACTCCAAAATTATATTAAAAATATTTTTCAACATAATTTCAAAATCAATAAAAATGGAAGGAAAAAATTGGTCAACAATACAATATTGGAAGATGGAAAGCTGATGGACAAGAGGTAACTTAAAAGAAGCAAAAGAGCTGAATGGTAAACCAGCAGAATAGAAAGCCAAGAAAGAACTCAATTTATGTAATGAATTTCCTCAAAGAGTCAGAAATTATTGCTAACTGAAAACTTTTCCCAATACCCTGCCATGGCAACTTGAAATATAGTCGGCATTGATTTCTGACAGTCTCTATGGAGACTGAATATTAACAAAAAAAAAAAAAAAGAAAAAAGGAAAAAAATAAATAAATACATAACGCAATAAAAACCTCATTGGCTATGATACTTCCGCTGTGGAAAGCTTACTTAGATAGTTCTTGAGTTAATGTTGCAGGAGGGCTCAACTAAGGGCTAAATCCTCAGATATTCCTAATGTTAGGGGAAAGTTAGACCAGCCATCAAGCCTTTCATTTAATATCCTGAGTATTGAAACCTCTATCCTTCATCTCACACCCATCTAAGATATTTTTGAAAGACATCCTATACTTTCCATACTAAGGACTGGAAGAGTCTTCTGGGTATATCCTAATAACACTGAAAGTATCAATAATCTGGATTTCAAAGAAAGTGTCCCAATTACATCAATGTCTAGAGAAGACAAGGTCTATCTATATGCATATAGCTCCCGATGAGCTTTTGAATGATCAACTGTCAAACATAAGAAACAAACAAGAATGAATAGACATTTCAGATAAAACTTTTAATATGAAAATCAGAAGCCAAATCACACAGATGAAGAAAGTATAAAAAATTTGAAAAGGTCATAAAATATATTAATATTTATAATGAGTATATAAAGATAATTCATCAAAAAACAATAATAGAAAGCAATGATAAAAGAATATTTTGAAAACGTAGAGTGTATTTGAAAATTATGAATATGAAAGAAGGGCATTTGGGTCCTTAATCCCATTTTGCTCTAAGTGAACTATTTTGTAGTGTTACATTATTTTACTCTGGCCATTTTGCTAACAGATAAACTCTGTGATTTGTGAGTTTGAGTAATTTTAAAAAATTATTTTTTATATTGTGGCAAAGTCCGTATATTTGTGATATTCATATGTTCCTGCCCTCTAATCCAGCTCATCAGAACAACAAATAAAGTCATTGTCAGAGAAGTTTTAAATTAGCTTTTGCGTTATGTATTTATTTGTTTTTTCACAATCTGATTTGTCTAGTAAAGAACTCTATTGCTAAAGATGGTCTTATTTGTGGTGAGCAAACTCCGTACGGGGTTATGTTGTAAACATTTTAGGTTTCGTCAGCTATTGGGTTTCTGTAATATATTCTTTGTTTTGTTTTGTTATTATTTTATAACCCTTTAAAATATTTTATATGTTTTAAAGGCTGTACAGAAACAGGCTGAGGGTTGGGTTTTGCACTTAGGACATAGTTTGTCATCGGCATTAGGATTCCTTTATGTTTTATACCCTGCTAATCACGTGCTCCCTAAGAGGAACATGACAAGCTCCCATTCCCAGGAGGAGCTGGATATATTACTCATCAATTATAGATTCTTTCATTAATTATTATATATGTTCCTTAATAAAAACTGTATTTAACCAGGCAAAACTCCTTGGATAGGTATACAACTTCAGCAGAATCCTCATTTATCCTGGATTTTATACAATACTTAGATAGTTTTTTCACAATCTGATTTGTCTAGTAAAGAACTCTATTGCTAAAGTTGGTCTTATTTGTGGTGAGCAAACTCCATACGGGGCTATGTTGTAAACATTTTAGGTTTCGTCAGCTATTGGGTTTCTGTAATATATTCTTTGTTTTGTTTTGTTATTATTTTATAACCCTTTAAAATATTTTATATGTTTTAAAGGCTGTACAGAAACAGGCTGAGGGTTGGGTTTTGCACTTAGGACATAGTTTGTCAACCCCTGGTCTCTACCACAGGAAGCTTTCTTCATTAAGAAAGTTTATCAGAATAATGTAATTGTAAAATTATGTTTACATTTTGAATGAGGACACCACAAAGATTGAATCATGTTGACTTTATGGACAACCAAATTTTAAAGTGTTTTTCTCATTAACTGCTGTGTTTCCATTTGTCTTAAACCTACAAACTTGTCAAAATGGGGATAACTAAAAATTCTTTATTCACTTTAAACTTTCTCTTATTTAGTTAATACCAAGTGTTGCCAAAATTTTTTTTTTTTCTATAAAGAGATGGTAAAAGGTTTTTGCTTGTGGGCTTAAAGATTTTTCTTGTAGATACTAAATACTGGTACCTAAACAGACATAGACAGTATATAAATGGATGCATGTGATGACATTGCAATAAAATTTTACTTATTTACAACACCATGGTTTTCAACTGTTGTTGCACTCTAAAAAGATCATTTTGTTTGGTAATTCTTCCATTAACGGGTGAAGTATTTCCCTCTGGATTGGGTGATCTGAAAAGCATATAGAGATATTTCCTGTCAAGATGATAACAATAGGAGAGGTAGAAAGTACTCCCCTGAATTTGATGAAACTCTCTTAAAAGTATCATTCTCCTAAACCCTAATTTAAATAGATAAATAAGGTAAATTGTTGCCATGGGATTTTCTAATCATATCTGAGAGTTTAGAGATTCCTGGGAGTTGGGAGATAAGACTAAGGAATATTAAAGGAGTAGATGTTCATCTTCAACCAGAATAGCTCTGATTTTACCTCTTTAAAGTATTTTTTACAGTAGTTAGCATTTTGGGGGGAAAAAAGTTCTGCTAAATTATGTGTTCAGACCACTTCTCTGGCCAATATTACTTTAAAATGTTTTTGGATGTTCCATTGTGTCAGTCATCTTAATGAAATCAATGTTCTGTATAGTATTAAAGCTCCTCAATCTATTTTAAAAATATATTTAAATATTTATAAATATATATTTCAACAAATACCAATTAAATTTGCAATAGTAAACTTTTATATTTTTAAAATAATACATTATACCATATATAATACACAATAATTTTTCTAATGTCACTTTTTCTCATACTCTTTTCCCCTCATACTGAAGAATAGATGTTCTAACATCCGTTTCTCAGCTTGCAAACTGTAATTCAATCCATGTGTCTGCTCTTACACCTGTGCCTTTTTTCCTTCAGTTCTGAAACACATAAAAGTCCCAAATCACTGGTTCAACTAAACACAAATGTGTCCAAAGAGCAATATAGACAAAAGAAAGAAACTATAAAAGAAAACTTCATAGTTTGGTGATGAGTTGAGTTGGGTTGGCCAAAAGAGTAAGTTCATAACTTTTGTCCTCCCAAATTGTATTAACAAATAAATTGTCTGGTTGAGAATAATTGTGGTATCATATTATTTGACATTTCTAATGATCAAACCAGCATAAGACTAAATCCAAATTCATCTCCTTTATTTTCTAACATTACTGGATGGATTTATAATAACTTACTAAACTATAAATATTCACTTTATTTCTATTTTATTCCATGTAAGCGACTACTTTAGCTGATTGTCATAATAAAAAGCCAGATAGAATCAAGTAGCATAGAATTCTGACATCTCTCTCTTGATTCCTCTATTCTCCCCTGTCTTCTAGCTGGTAATAATATGAAGTTGAATTAGTTGAAGAGTTAGTTTAAACCAGCACAAGTCCCTATCAATACTATATAATGATATTTTTTTTATCTGTAAAGCATCATTTAGTAAGAATGCAGAATTTTGAAAATTAAGTATGCTTCGTTTTACAAGTAGATATTTATTAAAATTAAATAAATATTAAATCAACTTTAGTAAATTTTATTAATATTTTATATTACTTAAAAAATCTAGAGTTACACTAAGATATTAACCAATACTCAATTGTGGCTATATAAATTAAATTAATTAAAATTAATTAAATAAAATAAAGAGTTGAATTTTTTTTGCACATTTCAAATGTCTAATCACTACCATTTTGGACTGCTCATGTGTAGAAAATTTTCATCATAGAAAGTTCACTGGACAGTGAGGATAGAGGATATAGAATGAAATAAGCACACAATATTGTAACATGTTTTAAAATTTTATTTATCTACTAGAGTATATCATGACTTGCTCAATGTCTCCCAATATTTTCATTTCCTCATCTACAAATATAATAATTGATAATTAGAACTTTAATGTCACTTTTAGCTATAATATATATCATTCTAGAGAATAAGTTCATTCTTCAGAAAAAAATTCAATATTAATCGGGGTAAACTTTAGTTGTAAGTTATATATATGTGTCCTGCTTGGGTATGCATGTATATTATGTATATATATGTTCTATATTTAGAATCACTTATTTATCACTTACTAAGTGAAAGACAGTGAGATGAATAACTTAAACAATGGTTTTCAAATATTACATATATGAAAATCGCCTGAATGGCTTGTTAACACACACATTACAGGACCTCACCTGTGCACTTCATAATACTGGACTATTGAGGCAGATCCCAAAATTTACTTTTACAAGAGATTCTTA
>RJWJ010024913.1:0-24400 GCA_004363605.1 Indri indri | reverse complement strand
TATGTAGCTGTTGAACAAATCAATCAAATCTGGGATGCTCATGTGGTTCAGCACTGTGCCAGGCTCTAAGGGAAAAAAGTAATAGACATGGTCCTCCCTCATAGAGCTTACAATTTTATTGGGGAAGCAAGACACACTACGACTAGAGAAAAATGTACTAATATTAAAAGGTGTGGTACAAATTTACAAGCACTCAGGAAGGAAGAGATAATTGAATGACCACAGCCATCTGAGAAGAACACATGGCAGAAGCAGGGCTTATGCTGGGCTTTGATGGATGTATTAAATTAGGGCTGGAAAATAATTCAGACAGCCTTCCACAATGAGAGGAAACCAGCAAAGAATACGCCAAGGAAGGAGACACGAATAACCCCGATCTACCTGGAAATGACACATGCAAGACTCATGCTGCTGAACGAAGAGCCAGCTGGGCAGCCTGGAACAGATTATCAAGGGCTGCATTAGGAAGAGCCTTGAATGCAGACTGGAGCATTTATATTTGACACTATGATCAAAAGAAAAACTCAACAGGTTCAGTGGGGAATGTCATGCTGGCACTGGGAGAGAATTGGCTCAGCAGTTACAGGATCAGCCAGGTAGCAAAGGACTGGAGGCGGGAAGACCAACAAAGGTAGAGTGGTCACCAGGGTGATGATTGTGGGAACAGAGAAGCAATAAATATTGAAAATGTGCAAGTTCCCACAACTGCTGTCTCTTGGCCAGAGGAACAGAATAAAAGCAGAAAGGGAGAAATGATGATTTCAGCAGGGATAAGAAATAACATGCATTCTTTGCCTCAAATAAATGCATATACTACCATGCCCTGGGAGATGAGAACAACATAATACTATTAATGACAAATGCTTCAGTCCTTACACCAACTGGTAACACTTAAGATTAGCTAGGTGAGGTTGATTACAAGAATGAACTATTGAAAATCTATTATAGATCTAGCACAGCTCTGCCCCTTTGAACAAGTTATCACACCATAGGCTACAGTACGAACTACTCCCTACAGATAGAAACAAGTGGCCTCACAAAGGCATCAGGTACCACATTAACAAGGCAAAGATCAAAACTCACTAATTCAAATGCTCAAGGCTGGTACCCAGTGGAAAGAGGTAATGAGAAGACTTGCCTCAAACACAGCAATTTTTTTTTCTTAAATAAAAAGAAGAACCTAAAAAAAGTTAAAGGTAATATTAGTTTATACCCAAATTCCAAAGCAATTCCCAAAGCAAAGCATACTGTTAAAAGAAAAAAAGGAAAACAATCAGACAACTGGATTCTTCAGACCTAAGATAACCAAAAAACCATCTTTTCTTAAAAAAAAAAAAACAAAAAAAAAACTATGTCATTCTCTCTCTCAGCTTGCATTAAAGATTGAATTCTATTTCTTAGGCCTGCAGTCCACACCCAACCTTCGGCTGTGGACCGGTACCAGTCAGTGGCCTGTTAGGAACCAGGCCACAGAGCTCCGTCTCCCACCCCACTCCGGAAAAACTGTCTTCCATGAAACTTAGGAACCTGGCTGCAAAGCAGGAGGTGAGCGGCTGCAAGCAAAGTTTGATCTGTATTTACGGCCACTTTCCATCGCTTAGCATCACCGCCTGACCTCTGAGTTCACTTTGAGTACTGTGAATCATTTTGCTCAGTCTACGCAGAGGTCGTGTAGCACGGAACTGAGGGAGTTCTCTGGCCAACGCCAGTGAGGAACTGAGGCCCTCGGTCCAGCGACAGTGAGAAACTGATCCTACCAACACGTACATGAGTGAGCCAGGAAGTGGATCTTCCCCTAGCTGAGCCTCCAGATGAGACTGCAGGTTTGGCTCGACTTCTGAAGTATACAGTTAGGAAAGACTTGAGGCCACAGCAGCCAACTAAGCCACACCTAGATTCCTGATCATCAGAAACAGGCAGATAATTGTTTTAAGCTGCTAAGTTTTAGAAGAATTTGTCACACAGCAATAAATAATACAATAATGTAAGTGCAATCTGTAAAATGTAACATAATAGGTTTTATAAAGTTATATCTGGGACAATAGTAAATAATATTTTAAAAGTCCTTTTAAGATCTTGTCTTAAACAGATCTATTTTTTTAATCCACTGTCATCTATTACACCTGAAATGTATCTAATTAACTGGTCAATGATAACAGTCGCTATTGGTACTACCCCAAATCATAAGTAATCATCATCGAAAAAAGTTTTGACAAATTTTACAAAGATATCAATGCTACGAAGGACACACAGCACTAAAAAGACTGAGTATTAATATCAGATATAGGTCTTTAAAGAAAAAATTAAGCATAAAGTATCCGTAAGGGCCTAATAGTGCCTTACAACATACAGAGCAAAAATTTAGACTTCATTTTTTTAATCCTAGATCTCTCCTGAATAGCAACTATTATATTGTATGAGGCATACATTTTTAAAAAACATTATCTTAATTAAATCTAACAGAACTTAGACTTCTTATGGGAGCACCCATGGATATGATTTAAGCATTTCAAAGGTTAAGTGCAGTTAACATAATACAGATACTGCTCCAACATGTGACATGGCAAGTATGTACCAGATGTGACAGAATGAATCACTGGCCCCAATTCTTCTCCCTCCACGTAGCCATACCCTTTGCCAAGTGACTCTGCAGGTCCCCCCTCCAGTGTGCTTGCCCATCCATTTACTTTGAGTTCTGCCATGAGACTTGTTTTGACCAATGGGATAGGAACAGAAGTGATAACGTGCCAGTTCAGAGCCTAGGCTTTATTGCACGTATTTGGGTTAACCCAGTGAGTACTGGAGTATCGATGTACTGGAGTATTCCATGTATGTATTTGGGTTAACACAGTGCTACATCAGAGCCAGCTTGTACCAGCTCTTGAAAGCTGATTATTTAATTTTCAGGAACTTACAGAACAAATGTTAAAAACATACCAATAGAGAATATATAAACTTAAACAGTAAAAATAAAGGTACTCGAAATTCATAACTTCCTAATTCTTTTACTACATTTTACTATTCTCATGTTTCTCAGGTTGTCTACTGTATCTGCATGATGAAAATTGCTATCTGATGGGTGCTACTGTGCAGCTCTCTTCAGTGATGTCACATCAATACTAGTAGCTTGAAATCGACTGTAGTGGGAGTATTTACTCCACAAAACGGCAAATGCTACAAATCAGAGCTTGTCTTTTCTTCCTTGGAGCCAGTTAGGCTTCTACTGCCATGAGAAATGCTTCCTGGGAGTCTCTGTCCCTTCATCCTGGGGCCCTAGAAGGAACACATAAGCAGCAGACTTGAGTCCAACCCACAGCAGGACGACCAGACCACAGCTTGAAGCAGAGCCACCAGCCAAAGCTGAACCTAGATCTGTCGATCCACACTCACCCAGCAAGCCCATGGGTCTGAGCATAAATGTTTATTGAATAATCTGGGTTAGGGGAGAGTCTGTTATTCAACATTACTGCAACAATGGTTGACTGAAACACATGGTCCAAGTTGGAGCTTGGTCAATTAGCCTATCTGAAGAAGTAAGGCTCCCATTTAAGGAAAAAAAAAAAAAGGGTGAACTGCTATAGGCCTTCAATGTGAGAAACTGATAAAATGCCAGACTCCAAATAGCACAGTGCTTTAGACGGCAGGATTACGGACTAATTGAGACGTTAAAGGAGAACTGCCTGCGAAGGAAATTCAAGGATTTGTGTAGCCATACCGTGTGCTGGGCCCCATACGAGGCACTGTAGATTCAGAGTGAGAGAGAGAGCTTACCATCAAGGGAAAAACAGATCAGTACAGAGGCAAAATGATCCAGGGTGCCAAGAGACAAGGGAAAGGACAAAGGCAAGGTATTACGGAAGCATACATGAGAGGATCTGGCCCAGGTCATGGGATCAGGGAAGGCTTCCCAGTGGAAGTGATCTCTGACCTGAGAATACTCCAATAGTTGCATTAGCGATAACTACAGGCTGAAAAAAAAAAAAATAGCTGCTGCTAGAACAAAAAGAAACAATTCTACAGGGGAAATGGCAGGCTTTGACAAATGATTAGATCAAAACGCATCACAGATAACCTTGGACCACCAACAGGGTGTGAGTATGGCCCATTTCTGTTCCCCACTACATCAGGTGGAGGCTGCTCCTAGAAGAGAACCTGTTCATCTTTGTAACCCCAGAGATACACACAGAGCCTGGCCCAACACACGTGCTCAGGCACCGATGACCACAACTGTTCTCACCTCTCATTTGATGCTTTGTTCCTTTACCTGCCAGACAACCTTGAACCTGTCCCAGTAATAAAACTCAACAGCTCAAATTTTGTCAGCACTTCGTAACAGCACTTATAAACAAGTACTGTCTATAAGTAGTAAGATATTCACGTGGATTAATGCAGCATTTGGGTCATGGTTTCCAGGAAACATTGAATCACGAAAGCAGGAATATCTTGTACTCCCAACCAAGGAAGAAAGTGCAGACATGTAGAGAACATGATACCCTTTATATACTTTGTAAAATCCAAAGCACACATTTATTACTTATGCTTATGAAGGTATGTCCAGACCGCACAGCTAACACAAGCAATTTTACATAGAAAAATGAAATTTAAAGGTTTTTAAAAATTAATATTTTTAATTTAAACAGCCCCAATTCATATTGGATGGTCATAATCACAAAATATGAAGTCTTACTGTAAGATTTTTGCTTCAAGAATTAATTCTGCAAGTATTTTACATTATTTGACTCTACTGCAAATAATGTAAAAATCAACTTCATTTTAGCCACACTGGGAAACCAAGCATACTAAAGCCATTCTATTAGATGACAATTCAAATATTGAAACACAGAAGGAAAATATTTGACAAGGCTTTCATTTAGAAACATCTCAGGATACAGTTCAATCGAGCACCAATCTATTCTTCTGAGATTGTTAGTCTGCAATGAAATATTAAAATTAATAAGGCCCTTTTCTTCAGAGACTTGAGTAAAAAACTCTGTAGGAATGTCACAGACAAGACAGAATTGTTTAATTTAAGAGGGAAAAAAAGCTAAATCACCAAGCCATTACTCTTTCTCCACGACCGTTAAATGTACACCTAACACATTTCCGATACAAAAACCAAAATACAAACTATGGAAGAGACACAACAGGGTGCCCTGTTTTATTTTCCTGCTTTGACCGAACTTCACTCTTGAGCATCCTATTCCTTTGACTCTTTTTTCACCAAATATTTTTCTCCTCAGCTCTCTGCCAGGCCAAGCTAAACTTTCCCAAATCATCTTGTTCTAATCATAGCACAGCGAACTCCAGTAAAAACAACTGAGTAAAGCTACCCTGAAATGACTGGTATCTACAGCAAAGTAGCTTCGGAATTATGATTTTTTTTATTATAATATGACCCAGATTACCACATTGTCACAAAGCCTGAAAATAGCAAGGAAAGACTAAATGCAACATACACACAAGGACTACGTTAACCACTCAAATGAAGTTAGGAATTTCCTTCAAGTTGTAGAAGGTCAGTGATGTAAAGGACTTATCAGATGTAACTGAAGTACAGGTTATTAGTGTTAGGTCTAATTCCCACTGTGCCCCCCCATACGTTTCTAAAGTTCATCTCAGAAACCCAGACATTTTCCTTTATGTTTAAGGCAACAAAGGTAGAGGCATGAGAAGAGAATTGTGCAGTAAATTCTCAAGCAACATTTACAGGCTGCCAATGGTAAGAGAGGCCGGAGTTAGCCAGGTGTGAGCATACAAATGGGCCTTTACTTCCCGTGCTGCGTGCAGGGAGCGTGGAACCCCACAGTGCTCCCACGCCACAGGAACTTTGTTTGGTTACACCAACATCATCTTCAATCAAACCACGAACCATTGATGCCACAGTTAGATTATTTAGAACATTTTATCTTCTCTTTTTTCCTTATTTGAAATAATGCAGATAATTCTAGGTAAAAAAAAAAAAAAAAAGTTTAGATTTGGCTTATCTATGTAAAACATTGGATAATAGCTTTCAACCTTCACTATAAACACTTAGCTTTGCTCTTATTGATTTCTTTATTCAGTATTCAATGTCATTTGGGAAAAACAACTTTGTAGATATTTCAAAATTACAACGCAGAAATGTTTAGACGTTGTACTCAAGGATACAGGGCAGCCACTGGGGAGTGGGAGGAGAGATGAATCAGACGTTGGAATAATTAGTTTTGGAGAGGGCTTTTCCAAACTCATCTTTTCTTTACGTATTTGAAGATCTGTTACGGAAATACAAAATATTTAAATAATGTCCCAATCAGTGATCCCAGAGCCAAACTTTTGAAAAACATCCCAAGTGTTTCAGAAGAGAATGGGGACACAGGTTATGTATGAACAGACAGTTTACGTGGCCAGGGATTTAGTATTTGAGGGTCATTCATAAATTAGTTTACACAGCCAGGCATGGTGGCTCATGCCTGTAATCCTAGCACGCTGGGAGGCCGAGGCGGGTGGATCGTTTGAGCTCAGGAGTTCGAGACCAGCCTGAGCAAGAGTGAGACCCCGTCTCTACTAAAAATAGAAAGAAATTAGCTGGACAATTAAAATATATATATATACAGAAAAAAATTAGCCAGGCATGGTGGCACGTGCCTGTAGTCCCAGCTACTCGGGAGGCTAAGGCAGGAGGATCACTTGAGCCCAGGAGTGTGAGGTTGCTGTGAGCTAGGCTGATGCCATGGCACTCTAGCCCAAGTAACAGAGTGAGACTCTGTCTCAAAAAAAAAAAAAAAAAAAGGAAATTAGTTTACGAAGCGCTAACATTCATGACCCCAAATCTTAGTCCTATTACAGCAATTAAGTGCACTGGGAAAACCAATCAATGTTTTATTACATTTGGAAGTAGAGAGCATATCCCCAAATGTGAAATCAACAGGAATGATTTAGACAAACAGCTAAGTAGGACACCTTAAAGGTTATTTTTAAAGTTGTTTAAATTTTCAATCGCATTGATAGCAATAAGCTTTTAGAAGTTATAGTCTCTAGGCCTAGGCATTACAAAGAAACCCGATGTCAATCTTGAGTCTGACATTTGCTTCTGTCAGCTAGGGTAGCTGCTTGGGGCTACAGTGTTCTGGAGTTATGTGGCCTATTCTTGTACAGTCATGATAAATGGTTTCATAAAGTGCTCTTGACACATCTGACGTCACCCACTGAAGCAGAAGAATAAGTGAAACATGCATTAGAGGTAAATGAGAAGGGGTACAATGATTTTCTAGAATATGGTGTTAAAACATAAATAAAAAAATTGGTATCTATGAATATAGATATGAATGCTATATTCTTCCTTACGATAATACCAGCTTTATGGAAAAACTGTACTAGATTAACACCTTATGTTTGTTATTCCTACATAAGCTAAAATGACAAGCTAAGTAGCGACAGAATGTCACTTTTTTAAAGCTAGCAATTGAAAAGAATTTTTAGCACTTAGAGAAGCTCAAGGCTTCAGCAAGTAGTAAAGGATTAAATCAGAGTCTATAATTGGGACTTTAAAATATATGTTGCTGTCACAATTCAATTTCTGATGTCTGCCTATATATAACCAGTGGCATCCCTTATAAACGTTGGGCTCTAAGCTATCAAAATGATTTATCACAAAACAATTTTAGAAGTATATCCTTTAATAATGATTAATGACCAAAAAGTTCTCTCTTTCAGATCCCATTGCATGGCAAAAAGGGTTTATAACATTTACCCACTACATTGTGTGGAGAGAAAGATTATGAAATACAAGGGGTTAGAGGAAGGAGACCAAACAAAAAACCCATTGTTTCAATTGCTGGCAAATTCCCTATGATTTACTATGTTATCGATTCAATTCCAGAACATTTTAACCTGTTATAGTAAAAATCAAAACATTAGCAACATGGAACAAAAAAATACAGCTATTTTAAGTCATATGTGAATAAAGAAAATATTTCTCTCTAGAATGATTTAAAACCAAAAATGAAAAAGTTTCAAATCTGGGAAGAACATACTAGCAGAGGAGGAGGAAAAGGGAAGAAAGGTGGAATGGGCTGGAATTTGAAGAATAAAGTTTTTAACATCCAAAAAGTCACAATTCAAAGTAAAATTATACATGCTGCAAGAGATTTGCAAGCAGTATAAAATGGTTTAATATAAAAGATATAATTTAGACCTAATTTACAATTACTCTTTTAATAATAAAAGGGTAGCTAAGTAAATAATATGATTTCAAGATATTTAACTGGTTAGGAGAAAAAAATGTGTGTTGAAATCTCTCTTTACATATAGACATTTGTTAATTACATCTTAAAAGCAGCTTCTCTAACCATGTTCCATTGGTTGAGAATGGTCAATGCATGTACTTGAAAATAAAAGTGAAATAAATACTTAGTAACCCTGAACTGTCCAATGCCATTACCACCTACCCAAAGCCCCAGCTGAGATATTAATCAAATTATTAAAACATCAGCTTGGACATAGTTTTTGTACATCATTCTGAAAAATTAACTGGAATAACTTTTTCCCCATCCACTTCACAGTCTGAAAGAACCAAATTTAGGATGCCAACATTTTAGATAGTTGTCTATAAAAATCAATGTGCCTATAAAAACAAAGTAACAGAAACTTAGATCTTAATCCAGATTTTTCTGTGATGAGTCAGCAGAATGACTTGAATTACAGCTCTTCATCTCTCTGGGCCTAAGTTTTACCTAAAATGATAGAGTTAGGTTTGTAGGGGTTCTAATCTTTTCTGGTCACAGGGCTGTGACATTTGGGTAAAAGGCTCAGGATATCCCCTGAAAAGGAACAGTCACATGCCCAACACTTTCTACATGACTCGACTCTGGGGAGGTAGACCACCATGCCTCCTGCCCCCAAAACTCATCCATCAGTCTTACCTCTAATCCCTGTCCTGGGAGATTTCTAAGGTCCCACCTATTCTGATACTCTGACACTGTCATTAGGGTATGATACCTTACCCCTTGACAAATTACCTCCCAAAATTAAGACTGGGCCATACCGACCACTGTCAGAGCCTGGCTATGACAATGTACATTTCAGAGAGCTAAGAAATGGCCTATATGTGATATCTTATCCAATTTCAATTTTTTTTAAATATACTTCAAATGCAGCTCTCCAAAGCAAAGAATTATAACTCATTAGACCTGTGCAGTCATGGTCATTCTCTTACAGATCCTTATTTGGGAGACTGTACAGTGTTGGTTGGATCCCAGCTTCTGCAGGCTTGGCCATTCCTATGTGTAGCCTCTGGAAGCCAACTGTACCAGATGGAATGCCCCATCACAGAACAGTAATAATAACGAGGTGGGTACCTCTCTCAGGGATTCAATCCATAAATTGAGCTGAGCCAACAAGATGTCTCGATAATTTGAATTAAGAAACAAAGCAACTAGAATAAGATGGTGGGAATGTATCAACAAAAATTAGAGTATAGACTTTGGCGCAGTAAGTTTTTTGTAATAAGTATTTTCATCCTTTCTTCTGCCAAAATACAAACTGACCGTAAAACCAATAACCTCCTACATATCCCTCAAATATAATCCCTAGAGGAATGAAGCTCTGATCAGTAGATCCCTATTACACAAAACTGTTTGCTACTATTTCAAAACAGTAAGACTTGACAAGCTATTGATATTGTTCATACATCCATCTAATGGATCCTAGTTTTCCTTTTAAATCTGAAAAGGAGAAAAAAAACTAAGTCAAACTAAAATTTTCTCCAACTGTCTATTCACTACTAAAATACTGTAAAGGCACTAACAACCAAGGACATAGTTGTTTTAAAAAGCTTATAAATGAACACTTATGTATATGAAGGACTCTAGATTACACGACACAGTAACTCAAAGCCAGTAACGAATATTACAGCTCTTGGTCAAAATTCATTTTCTACTTCTGAAAGCTACTGGAGTCACCTGAATGTGATTTAAAAAAAAAAAAAAAAAATCAAGCCACGCTCTTCTTTCCTTCCCAATAAATCCCTCAGAATCAAACATCAGCAACAATTTAGGAATGCAAATGGATTTTCCACTTGCATCGAAACTTAATCATGACTTAAACAGAAGGAATACAGCTTAATTTTGCAGAGGTAGATTGAACCCAGAGGAACATGTTATTTAAAAGAAGGAAAAAAAAAAAAAAACTCTTTTTGACTAGCAAAACAAAAAGCACGTATAAAGGGAGAATACTGACATAGAAAAGGCAGCTGAAGCCAAGGAGAAATTTAAAAGTGTACCCTGAGGCCTCGTCTGAAGGTACTGGAATAGGGGGTACCTGCCCTATGCACAATAAATTAATTACTGAAGATCATCTCTCACTGAAATCCCCCAAATATCCATTTTGTTTAGTTCAGTTTTAGATTCTCACTCCTTTTAATTCTTTTTGCTACCTTGAACTTTACATGTGACTGTAATGCTGAAAAACAAAATTTTTTAAATAGAAGATAGATGTGGACATTATAACATAACAGTCTCACACATCACAGGAACACAGCAATAGCTTCAACAAATATTACGGAGCTTCAACTCAATAATAAGAGAACTTCCACACCGACTTCCTGAAGTCAGCACTCCTAGAAGTCCAAATAGTCCCTTCTGAGAAAATATGCTTCCCCTAACATTTTATGGGAAGCAAAAAACACACCAAGTGGATTTTCTCTAAGTCTATCCTGCAAGCAATTTTTTATATTTAATTCTATAATGTCAGAAACTGACCCAACCAAAAAGCATCTGTCTTAGAATACAGATCTGAGGATATGTCAGCCACATATATTTAAACAATCATTCAGTCCATTGAAAGAGAAATTAAATGTCACATGTTCTGAAATTCACATTTACATGATAGTTTATGTTCAAAAGCTATGGGTTCAATTTAGATTAAAGGCATGGTGCTTCTTCCCAGTTTTCAAGCTACATGCATAATAAAAACAGAAACCATGGCAAACAACAGTGCAAGGTATTATTAATGCCATGCCTACCCTCAACTCCCAGAGGAAAAACACCAGGTGAATCAATATTTGACAAAGTACTCAGCCACTGGTTTTGTTTGAATATTCCCAGAACTGAGTATTCTCAGGATGTATAATCATGGGTAATTTTACCTAGTGATTCTTGATGGGGGTAAGAACAAGAGTCATTTTAAAAAGAAATGGAAAATTTCAAACCTATACAGAAATAGAGAAGATAGTGATCCAGCTTCCATTGTCAATTGGTCATTCTTGTTTCCTCCGTCCCTGCCCACTTCTCCACCTTGCCAGACATTGTTTCATCAGTAAGTTTCTGTACATATCCCTAAAACATAACGACTCTTTTTAAACATCACCATAGTATCACATTTAAAAACTGAATAGTAGTAATTGCTTAATACCAAATATCTAGTCATTGTTCAGTTTCCCCAATTGTCTCAAAACATTGGTCTCTTTGAATCAAGATGAAAATAGCGTTCGTACATTGCAACTGACTGATACACCTTTTAAGTCTTTTTAAATCTTGAGGTTCTTCTCCACGTTTTCATTCTTTGCAATTTGTTGAAGAAACCCTATGGTTTGTCCTATAAACAGGTTCCCACGGTTTAGATTTTGTTGATTACATTCCCATGGTGTCATTAAACATGTTCCTCTTTCCACTATATTTCCTGGAAATTGGCAGTTAGATCCAGAGACTTGAACAGAATTAGGGTTTTTTTTTTGGTTTCTTTGTTTTTTTGGCTAGAATGCATCCCGGGTGGTGCTGTCCATCATCAGATAATATAAATAATGTCAGGTTGTCCCCGTGTGATGTTAGTAGCTATTAATGATCATTGCTTGAATCCATTCTTATTAGAATTTGAAAAATGGTAATATTCTAAATCAATTCACTTAATTACTAAAATATTTCTATAAAGAGAAACTTCAATTATTTCATCACCCTGAGGTCCAATTCCAATTGGAAAGGCAGGGTAAATGATTATTTTTTTCCCTTTACCATTTTCAAAGTAATGAACAGATTTCCTAGCATCCTTTGAAGGTGACTGATAAGGTTTTTAATATCATTTTGAAGTCATGGATTTAATTATATTTGAGGTGTTTCAACCTTCTGTAGTTGTTCTTATTGATCCTCAAACTGTGTTACATTTATAGCCAGTGAAAAAACCCCTGAATCCTTTCAAATATGACCCTCACCTCATCTTGGATAGTGTCCTTGTTTCCTTGTATAACAAGTTGTTTCTGATTCATCATTTCTATTTTCCACCCCAAACCTGGAACCAGCCATTTCTCCCAGGAACCCTAGTTCCCTCTTGGTGGGAAATATACAAACTATAATCTGGCACTAGGGGTACTCACTGCCATTGGATTGATCATTTCTAGGCCTTTTTAGTAGAGGAGCAAGCAAATACATTTTTAAAACATTACCAGTGAACCATGTATCTGATAAGGGATTAACATCTGAAATACATAAGGAACTCATACAGCTCAATAACAACAAAAAACTGATTTTAAAAAATGGGCAAAGGACCTGGAGAGATACTTCTCAAAAGAAATCCAAATAACTAACAAGTACATGATAAGTGCTCGGTATCTCTAAATCAGGCAAATGCAAATCAAAACCACAATGAGATACCATCTCAACCCTGCCACTCCTAGTCCCCTACAAACTTGCTTTTATTGAATTAGCATCCACAGAATCCTATCAGCATATATTGTGGAGCACTGTAATAAACACCTGTGAATAATAATAAACACCTGTGAAATTCATCATGTCTACTGGTAAGTGTGGGGAATATTTGTTGTATTGCTATCTCCTAAAATTACCCCGGGAGGAATTCCTATCTGGACCTAGCATCAGAAGGCTATGGTGCATCTTCTGAATAAAAGGTCTATATTTATCTTACACAGTGATTTTTAACCTTGGGGGGAGGGGGGGAACATCATACATGCCCCTAAGAATCTGATGAAAGCTATGACTCTCCTCTCCACATGCACATGCTAGAATATGCATACAATTTCAGGGAGTTCAGAGACATCTCCCCTGACCCCAGGTTAAGAATCCCCATCTTATGGGTCAAGTTTCCCTCCCACAAGTTTTTTTTATATGGACTGCTAGGAAGTGTAGCTTTCAGTTTAATGTCGCCTTCAACAAATATACAGTTCATTTTGATATGCATGTTGTAATAGTTGCATACCTGGTTGCGGTTCATATCCCTGTACTAAATTCTGCCCTAAACTTAATTTGTTGTTTTGCTAAAGTTCACATATCCTGGAAAACTGATTTTTTGGGGAAGATAGGATGACGAACATAAGTAAAACAAAACATAACGCTAATTCCAAAATCTAGTCATTAATGTGAATGACCAAATATTTCTAGTTCTAGCAAATAACTTCCAAGCAAAAGTGGCACATGTCATTTCCAGGCCAGCACATTTAACTGCTGATGGAAACTTCCCAGAGCTCCTTCCCTCTGGCACAGTTAGCAGCAAGGTTGGAAAGTGTGGCTGCTTAGGGAGTTTGGGGTCCCTGCGGCCCAGCAATGGACATGCAGCATGATGTTATTTTACACCAGGAGGTTTCAGTAGTGTTTGGGTCTGCAGTATAACCTAGCCTAACCAGAATGGTGTACCTGACGCACAAAAATGAAAGGCTATAGACCTCTGTCACTTACAAATGTAGACCTAAAGCTTCTCAAAGACAATACTAGGATGGCAGGAACTGCATCCTGGAGACAGGACTGTATTTTCAGCACATCTGATCTGGTCATATGTGGAGTACTGATGAGGCAGGACCGCCATGGAGCACTTAAGAGCACTATGGTGGGAGTGGGAAGCAGAGGGGCTCACACTGGATTTCAGGTCAGTGGGCCCAGCTGGGATGCACAGGTAACTGGAGTAGAGCTGATCCATCACTCAGGCCCTAGCCTCCCCAAGGGCCAGGCCACCACAACAAAGTATACACGAAAAGACTATGTTGTATTTGCTTCAATGTTCACTGAGTGCCTGGTATCATTACTTTTTCCCTCATGTGTCCTAAAAAAGCATCTGAAGTAGTTCACAAAAATGTGGGCATTTTTCTCCAGGGGGAAAAGGAAAAGAATTCTAAATTTTAAAAACATGAGGTTAAGACTAAGTTGTTTTGTTGATTTAAAAAAAAAAAAAAACCCACATGATTTGAGGTTCTAGGCACTACAGCAAGGCCACGAATTAGGCTTTTTACATGGTCGCAGGCAGCATGAAGAAGAAACAGGGTCAACTGCATGAAGAACAACGTTCCTAAGAAACAACAAGCAGGTTACTCTAGAACAACACAACTACTGTCTATGCTGAGAGCAGGGAGAGATTTCTCCCCTGTGTCCTCATAATGAGGCAACTGTGTAACATGATCTCATGGTAAACAGGGTTTCACCGGGATTTTCCTGAGCAGTGTGCCTCAGTGTAAGTTGACAGCCTTGTACCAAAGCACCATTCAGAAGACCCACGTCTAAAACCAGGTTTTCAGGAACTCAGCTGTCTGGTGGGCTGAATTAATCCAGCAACAAGTTTTAGAATATAAGATAACTAGATGACATGCAGGTATTAAAAACTCGAAAAACAAAGGTAGGCAATCTTGTTGGAAAAACCAACCAACCTGGCCCCTGTAAACATTTTAGCAAAGTGCTTAAATTCTATGAAACTATATTTGAAAGTTTTTAATCACTAAAAAATCTAACATTCTCAGCAACAAGATCCGACAGGATGCCAGAGGGATCTTTGGAACCATCTAAGAATGCTATACAAATGGGCAAGTAATAAATTGGACCAAATCATGTGCAATAAGGCATGGTGATCATAAAGTATTTTTAATTTAAAAAACTGAATTGACTGCATATTCTTCAGGCACGTCTCCATAACTATTATCCTCACAGTCTAGTGTTACATAATCGAATGGCTATGAACTTCTGGTTGTACACCCCATAATGTACCCGATACTGCTTCAGTCTCCAGTCAAGTACCATTCCAAGTGTTTTACATCCCATCCCAGCTGGAGGTAGTAGCATCGAGGAACTTATTCCTGAAAAGCAGGCATTCTCACCCTTGTAGAAATAGCTATAGGCATGACCAGATTTTCTTCAAAAAATAACCTGGAGTTCTTTTCTGACACAAGGACAAATGGAAAACCAACACCCCAGAATCAGGCTTTCTCAAACTGAGGTACTTGTACCCCAAGGGGTGTGCAGCCGGTGATGTGCACATGTAAGCCACAGAATAAAGACAGCACACATCTCTCTAAAGCATCCCTTTTACAACAAGTAGTCATTTAAATTCAGGGTATCTGAATACACTACAAAGAAAATTAGAATAAATTATTGGTTAATGAACAGGAAAAAATTCAAACATTTGTACTAAAAGAAATTTATATGTGTATATGTATGTGTGTATATATTTGTGTGCGTACAGAGAAAATATTTCATTTTAAACTTACCAAAAATATCTAAATTGCATAAGAAATTCTTGCATACATCAAGGCCAGAATAATTTTTAGTCTGGAAAATATTTTATACTGAGTATTACGAAGCATCTGTATCAGCCATACAACACATACTCTCATTCATACATACACATACACACACACACACACACACACACACAGCTCGCTTCACCAAAATAGGCAATAGAATTTTTTAATGAACTACCTGGCTAAACTGGAAAAGAGATCGCTAGGTTGCAGATGATGTGCACGGGGTGTTAGGTACGAGACAGATAAATGCAGGGGAGTGTAATGGCCAATAACCTCCATGACATGAGACAGGCACTACCATCCCCATTTCACAGTTGGGGATTTGATTGGCTCCTCCAAAGCCCCTACTCAACCATTATGTTGTTCCCCCAATAATATTATTATTATTTGGTACTGATAACATTAATAGCATCATTAGGACTTCTTTTGTAAAGTAGCTCTACTCCCCAGATTTCTATCACTCCAGTAGAGTTACTTTACAAAAGAATGGAACACCCTAAGGAAATAATTCTACATTACTTCCAACAGCTTTCTTCAGAGAGGACAACAGTGGAATTATCAACAGCATCATATCCTGAGATAGTGGAGGTAAAGACTTCAGCACATGAATTTTAGGCACGTACAATCCAACCCCTGACAGCTAGATTCTGCTTTTGGATTTTTCTAGGAAAATAATCCAAAGAAGAAAATGTCATGTATGGAAAGGTTAGCACATCACTGTTTGTAATAAAGACTCAGAATCAAGTGACTAGCAGAACATTCTTAGGCATCTCCCAAGACAGTAGAAACACAGCTTATAAGAGCATGGGGCAAGTCAGAACGCCCAGGTTCAATTCAAATCCTAGCACTAACAATTATTAACCGAGCAACTCTTGGGGAGTTACTTAAACTTTAATTTGGTTCAGTTTCCCCACCTTCAAAATGGAGATAGCAGTAATACCTACCTCATAAAATTTTTTCAAATATTAAATGAATATAATAAAAAGGAAATCACAACTCTACCTGAAGGGTCTGAAATATTAAATCATGTAAAATACAAAATCTTGTTATACGTTGGGCAAGCTTTTGCCATAAGCCTGGCTCCATAATGCCCAGCAATCACCAACAGCTTTATACCCAAGGCTGCGTTATTCGGGGGCTTGTGGTACATGAAAAGCACGCAGAACAATACCTAGACACAAAAGCCATTAAATAACTCTTCCTATTCACTCCCCTAACTCTGGTCTCCCTCAGCTCACAGTGACAGTACTATTGTGGCTCCTGCCCTTCACATGCGTACATGTCTATCACCTCGGCAAGATCGAATATTGAAATACAAGACTGAGATTTAGAAATAGAAGCATATACAAAACATGGAAACTCCAAATTCTAAAATGCTTTTCATTTAATTCCCCACTTCACTATTCCACATAGCTCCTTACCCCCTATTTAGAAATCACCATCAAGCTCACCTTTCTAGAATATAAAGGACCGGGAAGTAAAACAAAAAGTCAGTGAAGTCCATTGATTGCAATTCAGATTTTATTTGTAGAAGTCCTTAGGCCCTTAAGGACAAACTATTTATTCTTATTTGAACCACAATTCTAGAGAATTTGATCACCTACTTTCCAGATCCATGGCAGATTAGAAGCAACAAAACAAAATGGGGGGCTACTATAGAAAAATCATAAAAACAAGATAGAACCTGAAGCACAGCAGTCTGAGGGGATTCAGGGAAAGGACAAACAGCAGCCTTCCCAAGTGCTCCTGAATGCAACACCTTTATGGCCCAGCACCTGTGTCTGTAACGCTAGCCCTGAGCCAATATAAAACAGTTTCATTAGCTAGAAATCTATAAGGCAGCAGAGATTCAGAGAGATTGCTCTGTGGAACCACATTTAAGCTCTGATGTTCTCTGCTGGGATAAACTCTAAGCTATATGGGAAAACCGAGATAATAGAATAATCTTTTCTCAAAGAGCTCCAGATAGTTCAAGTTTAACTATACATACTATGATAAACACTGACGAGATTTGCCAGGTAGCATCTTACAGAACCTTAGAGAAAAGGACATAATGATTACACGAATAGTTTAAATTTCAATAGTCATTCTAACGTGCTTGTAAATTTGTTTTATCAGCTATATTAAACTCCCCTTACAACTTTGTTTATGCTGCTTATGTTATAACAAAGTCTCTTTTTCAAGGTAGAGTAGGGATAAACTTCAGCCTCGATACTACCCAAGCCAAATCTCCAAACAACAAAATCCAAATTACTATTCCCCACTGTATTTGTAGAGTCATTATAATTTTCCTAAGCACATGCACGATGAAAACAGGATGCACATTCATCATGACAATGATGGAGAACAAAAGTGATCAAGTTTTAGAGGTTTTTACCAACTCTTTACAATCAAAGAGTTATGGTTTGATGTCACTGCATTCTGACGGCCAGAGTTTGTAAAGTCCTTGAGCAGTGGTTCTCAGCCCCGGCTGCACATTAGAACCACCTGGGAAACTTTAGCAAGGCCCCATTGCTGGCAGACTGATTTAATTGATCTGGAGTAGGGCCAGGGATTTTTTTTATTTTTTCCCCAAGCTCCTCAAATGATTCCAATGTGCAACCAGTGCTGAGAACCACCGCCCCAGGATGGTCCTTTCTCATCTATAAGGATCAGACCTAATGAGTTAAAAATGGGTGTTAAACCCTCTATCCCATGCTGAAAAAGCTCAAACATATTTCAAAGTTCAAAAATAAAAACACATTCCCATTCAAATGTGAATATTAACTACTCACAGGCAATCTTTCCAGTTGATTAAAGTTACGCTAGCTTTTTAATAAATTGTTTTAATATTAGTTCACACACGCCCAGTTATTCCTGCACCAGTTCCCAGCATCCAGGAGCCATGCGCAGGCAATTCTTTGTGGTTTGACAATCTCTCAAAGTGATTCACTAAATATCAAGTTATACCGAAGGAAACGAAGGGGAGACAAGCAGACATCAGCTGCTGTATGTGCTGCAAAACACACTGAAGCTTTATTTGAAATTCTTTCACCGAGATAACTGGAGATACGTGTGGGCCCAGATGGAAATGGTTCATGATGTTAAACATGAAATGATCTAAGAAATCTGCTAAAACTTGAACAGAGCAGGACAGCTGGGATTGAAAAGGAGGTGCCTTACAGAAGGCAAGGCCTAGCCACAGGTTGGAATGCAGGTCAGAGCTCTGCCAGGCTCATCGCAGAGCTAACTGCGCAGGTATCCTATGCGGGACACCACTGAAAGTGTGTTCACCTTTTCTAGTTCGCAGTAGAGCCATCAGTACCAAAACCAGAATTTACAACCAGAATTCAGGAATCTGGGTCCAAGGAGAGCATATTTTCATATTCCAATCATGTTTTATCTAAAGGGATTCCAGGTAAGAAGCCCACCCTCTCTTGCCTCCCCTCCCAGGTGTTGGTGATCAGCCATTAGGGCGCACAGCACCACTAGGCTTAACTTCCAAAAGGCCTCAGCTGCACTCAACTTCCAAAGCACAGGAGATGCCCTTAAGTGGACAACATTGAAATCCGTAGTGCAGGTTTTCTCCCAAAATGATAGCATTGTTTGGGTCCCTAATATAATCACGCTTTTAGCACGATTCCTGGATGTAAAATGCGATTCTGGATTACTCTGAAGTATCTATTGTAGGGACATTGTTGAGGACATTGTATATTCATTATCCAACATTTCCTATGTTGTGGGAAAATTTCTCAGACCTCAGAAGCTCTGAGTTATTGGTTTGTTTTTGCCTGTACAACACTGAATCACGTAAGTCATGTTTCCTCCTTTGCCGAAGCGGCTATAATGCCATGAAATCCAGAGTCAAGTTTTGGTTCTTTTGGCCAACTATCTAGCACCTGCTCTCTTACATTCTTGTACACTCACCTCACCATGACTTACCCCCACACACCTTTAATTTTCCCTATGCTCCAATTTCCTGATCTTTTAATTTTATTCTCTGAGCACAAGTAGAAATTCCCTCTACCATCTATAGGAAGGAATTCAACCTGATGATATTAGATGAAACAACTGTAAATAATCACCATGTGATTTTGACTAAATATATAAGCAACAATTTTCTCCTACACCTTTGATCTATTCACAAGGACCCTCATTTCACAGTTCTGCAGCCTACTTGCGGGGGAACAAAGCACATGTGGTATTGGGCCCAAAGGAACTGAACGATATTTAACGAATCTGTCTAAACTTCCAGCAAATCTGAGAGAGCATGTGTCACCACTGAAACTGTGGCGATAAGACCCCAAAGTCACATGGCTTAACTGGGAAAGACCAATGAAATTTTCATAGGAGAGGTTTCACATCTCCCTATTTCAGCTCTTTGAAATGGATAAGCTGATTTTTTTTTTACTATAGAAAGTTTTTTCTTTAATACTAAAATGATCATGATAAACGATTAGAAGAAAATGACAATCATTAATACAGGTCATAGATGCCCAAATTGTATATTCTGAGTTTAATTATTTGTAGCCATTGATCTAAAACTTCTCTCAGGAACACACTGCTCTTGTCTACACTGTTCTAAACTAAGTCATTTATGACTTCTATCCTGGTGAAGTCTTACTTCTCAGTCTTGCCTTCCCTGACCTTTGAGCAGCCTTGGACATGGTTTATCACATCCTCCTCCCTCAGGACACCACTTTACTTGGCTTCCAGAACACAGTGATTTTCCTCTTAAATCTACAGTCTTTGGCAATTTGACCTAGTTTCCTATGCTAGTTGCTTCTTATCTCCCTGGCTGGTAAACTACAAAGTGCCCCAGGCACTGTTAACTACGCTAACTATTCCAACGATCCCATTGGTCCTAGGGCTTTACCTGCCAGGAAGACTCCCCAAATGTATTTCTCTAGCTTGGGTGTCCTTCCTGACCTCCAGACTCATTTATCCAACTTCTTCACATCTCCACTTGAATGTCTAATAGAAATCTCAACCCTACCCACTGAGAGGATTTGATACCTTTTATACCATGTAGTATAAGCATTTTCAGCACTGACATATAACTCTCTAGTAAGACAAAAGGTAAGACGACTAAAGCATTTGTCTTACTAGAAACAAGAAACAATGCTTATAGTCTTCAAATCATTATTGCGCTTTATCATAAATTTGGCAATGCATTCAGGAAACAATCTGCAGATGTTCTGTAAATTCTCTGCTAGAACATTTTAAGCAGACATGACTGTCCTAAATTGCTTATTGGTGCTGAATTTTACATGTTACTTTTTTGCACTAACAGTGGAGAAGAGCACTGCACCTTCTTCAAGTAGCAGAGAGAACCATTAACAGCGCATGAAACACACGATTTTTTTAAACAGCTCTGAGATATTGACAAAAAACTGTATATATTTAAAGTGTACAGTTTGATGCTTTGATATACATATAACTCTGAAAATGATCACCACAATCTAGCCAATTAAATTCTCTATCACCTCTACAGAGTAACCATTTGTATGCATGTAGTGCGAGTATTCGAGACCTATCCTCTTGGCAAATTTCAAATATACAATATTGTTATCCTCACCATGCTGTACATTCGATCTCCAGAACTTATTCATCTTACATAACTGAAACTTTATACCCTTTGACCACCATCATCCCATTCCCCCTCCCTGGTGCCTGGTAACCACATCCTACTCCCTGCTTCTGTGAGTTTGACTATTTCAGACTACTCTTGTAAGATCATGTAGTATTTCTCTTCTGTATCTTGCTTTTCACTTAGCATAACGTCCTCTGCCTCTGTTCATGTTGTTGCGAATAGCAGGATTTCCTTTTTAAAGGCTGGATATTCCATTTTACACATATACTACATTTTCTGTATTCACCTGTTGAGAGACATTTAGGTTGTTTCTCTATCTTGGTTATTGCGAGTAATGCTAAGAACATGAGTACAGGATACCCAGAAGTGGGATTACTAAACCATATGGTAGTTCTTTTAATTTACCGAGGAATTTCCATACTTTTTTCCCTAACGGCTGTACTAATTTACATTCCCACCAACAGTGTGCAAGAGTTCCCCTCTCTCTGCCCAGTTCTGCAAAGCTGTATTGGAACACAGCTATTTCCACTCACATATGTGTTGTCTATGCTGCTGTCACACTACAATGGCAGCGTCGAGTTCTTGCAATGGAAACCATGTAGCCCACGAAGCCTAGAATATTTACTATCTGGCCCTTAACAGAAAAAGCTTGTCAACTCCTGCTCTAACCCAGTGTCTCACATATTATCTGTCTGCCCTCTACACGAGTCTCATGAGATCAGAGACTTTTCCTCGTTTTTTGTTGGCAGCTGTATCCTCAGTGCTAGTAACAGTGCCTGGTGCACGGTAGGTGCTCAACAGACATTTGTTGAGTAAATGGAGGAATGAATGATAAATTGGTATGGTTCAGTTGGAAGGTCTAGGACACACTAGTGACTTTTCTTTAAACCATTTTTATTGTGAAATATGCAGAAAAATACCTAAAAGTACAGTGTAAGAAATAATTACAGAATAAACACTCACATAACCATCACCCAAGTAAATAAGTAGATATGGCTAATGCCTTTCAAGTCAAAATATTGTACTTCTCGGGTCTGGCGCGGTGGCTCAACCCTGTAATCCTAGCTCTCTGGGAGGCGGAGGCGGGTGGATCGTTTGAGCTCAGGAGTTTGAGGTTGCTGTGAGCTAGCTGACGCCATGGCACTCTAGCCCCGGCAACGGAGTGAGACTCTGTCTCAAAAAAAAAAAAAAAAAAAAAGAAAAAAAAAATCGTACTTCTCTAAAAGCCAAATTAACTAAAATGCAAAACAAAATTATATTTGACATAAACGTTTTATTCACCTAAAGAGCAGCCCTGGTTCTCTCTGCATGCCCTGGTTCTTAGACATACTACTCAAACATGTTCTCACTTCTTTTCATACAATAGCACCCTTCAAGACAAAGGAAGAACAATTCTGAAACCTCACTATAAAGCCACCCTGTTAAGGCATATGCCACTTAAGTTAAAGTTGCCTTATAGTAGGGCCTTGGGCATTTTTCATATAACCATCCCCTCCTATTGAGGTCCCCAGAATCAAATTCCAGTCTAACATGAACACTATACTATGTAGATCTGACTTCATTTTTCTTAAGCATTTCTGAGCCCTCAGAGCAAAAAATTAAGACAGTCACCCTCAACTTCTCTTCCTTTCCATCTCTCTTCAATTTATTAAAGAGACACTGCTGCTGGTGCTCAGAGAATTCAGAGGAAAAAAAAATAATCTATTTAGAAACAATTCTGACTTAACTGCTGTGTCATTTCCTATATATGTCTCCCTTTCTCTGAATTAGTGGGGACATTTGCATTAAAACAGTATCTCTCTTACTTAGAATGCACCTGCTCAGGCCGATTAAGCCCCAACTGAAGTCATAATCCTCCACTTTTGAGCTCACTACCATTCTAACAAAATGAGTTATCACTTCTGGTGAGGGAAAAAAAAAAATAGGGGACCTGTAAAAACAGAATCGTCCCCATACGAGGTGGGAGAGAAGAGGCATGGAATAAAGATGTAAGAAACAAGAACTAGCAAGTATTTTCTTATAAAATTCATTAAAATGTTACTCACCATCTACAGATAATTACCATTCCACAAATGAGACTATTGCTCACCGTGCTGAATTATTCTCCACCAACCAGAAACGCTACATATTGTTTTGTTTTACTAAAGGCCATCAGCTAAGGTTGACTGCCACAACAGCGAGTATTACAGATGACCTGCCCGTACTAATTTCACACAATGATAACTTCTGCATTCATAATAAAAAAAAGTACTACATAACTTTGTTCAGAATTAAGAATTATACTGAGTTTTTACAGTACATCAACTTGTAGGTATAATTCCCTATCATTTTAATGTAAAGTATTGTAGAATTCCATATATTTTCTCCATTCCCAAATATATACATACAATACAATCACTTTGTTATAAACGCGATGGGGAAAAGGACAAGCATCTGCTTTCTACTTTATCAAGGTTTCATCTTACACAGTTAACTGTAATGGGATACAATCAGTCCTATAGAATGTTTCATACAGGTGTACTATAATTACTGGGTAACATTTTTAAATACTGTCCCTCTCCTCATTCCATCAAAAAGAAAAAAGTAGCCTAAACCTTTCATTCAATTTAAGATCTATATTTAAAATACTATTAATAAAATTCTGGTATGATATATTAGGCTAACATCATTCTTCTTTTAAAGGCTCAAGGATATACAGTGTTGGTAAGAATTTACAAATCTGTTGTTTCAAACAACTCAAAAGGTGACCCTTGCTCAAAAATATTGTAAAAAAATTAAATCCACATTATTTTGTTTCTTTCCAGATACGCAAGCAAGCAAAGCATCATTATGGTAATAAAATAAAGACATATGCTGAATAGGTATCTGGCAAAATATATACGAGGTTAATAAAATTTATATTCCCCAGAATGGAATCTTCCGAGAATATGCATAGAAATATCTTGGTCACATTGAACCGGTGGGGGGCAAATTAGTTTACTTCATTCCCCTCAGCAAACCTACTTTGGCATCTACATGAGCCTCCTGTATAGATTCCCAAGCACACACCTGTACCCGTGTGTATGAGGAGAATGATGTATCTATTAGGAGAAAAGGGCATAAGCAGCTTAACAAAATTCTACAGGATCCTGCAGGCATCTATAATACAAACATGAATTTTTATGAGTTTTCAGGGGAGAAAAAAATATTCCTAACGAAAGGTTGATAAGACCTGACAGCTCCAAGTGAATGAAATATATATACCCTGGGGCTCCTGCTCACCAAGTCCTTAACTTGGAGGGTGGTACAGGTCTCATTCAGCTCCCAGCAAGCCCCCATTGTGTTGAGGGCTTGAAGGTTCC
>RJWJ010024912.1:0-24396 GCA_004363605.1 Indri indri | reverse complement strand
CAAATGTGTTACCCAGCTCCACTGGCCATCTGCTGGAGAAGCCAAATCCCATACCCCAAGATGTGATGATCCACTTGGGTCCGAAAGTGCTGGAAGGAGCCAGAACCTCTGTAGCCACTCTGTAGGTCAGGTCAGGTCTGGGTGCTGCAGCTGCTGTGGCTCCTGTTGGCCCAGGTATAGGGCAGACCGGATGAGAATTATGGAAGTTTTAGAAGCCCTACTAGTTTTAGAAGACAAGACAATGGCAATGACAATGGTGGTGGCAAAGTTCCATACTGTGCAGGCTTAGGAGGCACTCAAGCCAAGCAAAGCTGGGGAGGCCCATAACTTTGGTCAGAAACACCTGGAGTCAAAGGATATTGCTACAGAAAAACAGGAGAATTAAAATCTTATCCCTTCTCAATGCTTCTTAACATGAAAATATAGCAAAATTCATGTTTTTGATGACTCATTCCCATAAGAAAGGTTAATCAAGGCAGGATTTTTCATATATTTACACGGACAAGAGCTCAATGATGATAAAGAAAATGGGCACGGATATGCCATAGCCCTATGCATGTATACAATAAAATGTGACTTATTATGGTCATCTATTGGGACATGGAAATAGCTTTGTTTCGTAGAATGACAGTTATTGTACTGGGGTTTATATGTAGCTAAAATTTAACCGATCATTCAGAACCAGTTTATTCCAAAAATGTATGTCAAGGAAATTTATCACACATGTAGCAACTCAAAAAACAATGGCTACTGAATAGACAGTAGCTATATATGTATTTGAACGTAGGGTAGATAGCATATCATAGCATAGTTAGAATAATGAGTTGCCTGTGTTTTATAAACATGCCTTACATAGGATATAAGTTTATTTCTTTTCATGTAAAAGTCAAGGTGCAAGGAATGCAAGGCTGCATGGCAGTTCCTCGATCGTCTGCAACCCAAGCTGCTCTCACTTTCTACTCTGCTAACTCTCAATTCAGTCATCACATCACCTTCTAAGCAACTGGCCCAAGGAAAGGAGTCAAGGGGGAAGGAGAGAAGAGGTACCCTCTTCCTTTAATATCACTTCTTAGAAGTTACGCACATCATTTCCTTCATATCCCATTGTTCAAAACTTGGTCATACGGCCACATAGAACTATAAGGAATACTGTGAAATTTTTCTTTTTTCCTGGATAATCTTGTTTGCATACAAGATCTGGGGCTATTACCATACAAGAAAGGGACTGTACATACAGGACAACTAGCCTTTGTGCCACAGCATGGGTTTCTCAGTTAAAGAGCCACTCAAAGATTCCAAGAGCAAACTAACAAAAGGTTGTAACTACTAAATATGTATCACACAAGACTCATTTTGCTCACTGATTAAGGATGGCAAACGCGTGTTTTAAGTGTCTGCTCTATAACCACCATTGCCCTGAGGGGCTATATACAACACAGACATAGGATACTATCCCTGCCCTCAAGGAGTTTCCCCACTGACTGGGGAGACAAACATGAATAATTAAAGATAAATTCAAGGGAGCACATAATTTACCTTACACGGAAGTTACAATGGTAAGACCTCACGGAGTAGGAAACAATGGGTTATACGGATACATGTTCTTTAACCCCGAGGAACCCTCAACTCCCCTAACTTCTAGCATGCCCTTCCACCAGACCTGTGGTGGCTGGGTCCTTCCCATCCTTCCAAAAAAAGGCTCAAATGTCACCTCCTACGGGTGAAGCTACCACATCTAAAATAGGATTCTTTTCAGGAACTCTCTGGCTCCTTGAGGACAGGGACACTGTCTGTCTTATTTGTCCCTGTATCCTGGAGACCAAGAACAGTGCCAGGCACATGGCAAGTGTTCATTAATGTTTGTCGAATGAATGAATACATATATGAACGAAGGAATCCCCCTAGAGAAAAAGCCCATTGCAATGCAGATGACTGTGACCACAAGGATATTGTTTTCAATTCCAGCTAGCCTTTCAGAGATAATCCTCTTTATCCATCTCCGGCCACATCCCTCTTCTGGGCCTCTCAGCAGCAATTTCAAACCATTTTTTTCTCCTTGACAGCCCCAGACTTCATCTTCCACTTCTTAAAAAAAAATAAATAAATACACACATGCGCGCGCACACACACACACACACACACAACACATATACAAAAATACACACAGAAGCCAGCAGTCTGCGTGAAAAGCCATCTTTTCATTCTGGATCATCCAAACATTGCCCTATCTTTGGTCATCTCTGAACTCAGAGGTAAATAAACAAAACTGACCTCACATGCTGCAGTCTCTCAGCCACCGCTCTGTCCCTCTCCCCCACAAGCAAGCTTCTCGAAGTAGCCCAACATCTCTCCTTCCTCATCTCCTATTAAATCTTCACCCACGCAGACTGTTTTCTAGCTCAAGCCTTCGTCACACCAACCAAATGACCACCACTATGGCACCAGTGTTTCCAAATTGCCATATTCCAAATTGCCCTCATCTTACTAGACCCCCAATCTCCCCTCGCTTGATTTCTGTGACCACTCTCTCCTCGTTCTACCCCTTTCCTCTGACTTTTCAGCCTCCTTTGCCGACCGATCCCTCTGTCCACCCTGTCCACGCCAGTGTTACCCTGGATCTTGTCCTCAGCCCACTTCTCTTATTCTACGTGTTCTCCATAAACAATCTCATCCACTTCCATGTCCTTAGCAGCCACCTGTATTCTGACAACTCCTGAATATCTCTAGTCCACAGTATACACAGACACGTGTATATTTAACTGTCTAGTTGACATAAGTATCTGGACATCCTGTGGCACTTCTAACTCAGCATGTCCTAAATTAAACTTATTATCTATTATCCCCACCCCTAACATGTGTTCCTTCTTTATTGTGATTAATGACTTCACTACCAAACCAGGTGCTTAAACCAGAAAACTTTCAGCTTTCCTAGTGCTATAGTTCTCTAAGACCTTTAGCCTCCTCTTAAATACCATTCTCCCCTCTGCCAGACCTTTAGTCCCTCAAAGTAGGATTTATCCTACTCATCTTTGTATATCTAGGGATAGTAAAGTTATTCAAAAAGATGGGAAATGAGGAGATTATGTAAGATGATTTTGATAATCAGCTCTTAAAGCTATTCACTCATTCAAAAATATTTATTTAGCTTTTAATATATATCAAAGCAATCATTGATTTACTTCCATTATCACCTCTTTCGTAGATGAATATTCTTCATCTTACTGACTGGCTGTAGCAAGCATGTGTATTAGTCTATAAAAATCCAAACTTGTGGCCTTCCAACTTAAAATTGTTACCAACAAACACTATTGTTATCATTTTACAGTCAGATTCAGGATACAGCCAACAACGCGAAACCATTCGTGGAAATGTTCAGCAAAAATTCTGACTTTAACAATGTGTGCATTGCATTGTTAAATTAGAAAGCAAATCTTGAAATACACCTGATTCTGCAAAGTAATTCTGTCCACAAAATGGGCAAAGAGAGAGATTTCTCATTTAGTTCACCAACCCGTAATTTGGTGGGAGGGGTTTAGGCTATTTTAATTAATTATTGCAAATTAAATATTTCAACAACTTGAAGTGAGCCCTTAAGAGAATGAAAAAATATACGTAGCTCCCCTCTGCTAAAACTGCAGTTGATGACAGAAGTCCTACTGTTTAATCTATAAAAATAAAACCTGAATTTTCAGCTAATTCCATTTTCTCAAATACAAAAAAACAATGCCACCCCGGTTAGATGTTTTAACATGCACGTTAATTTCTACTCACTGCTGTGGCAATTAGAAAGTGTACTTAATGGGGGGGGGGGGGCTGTCATGTTAATTGTTTTCAGAGTTAACCAATTTCTCCATTTAATTGTCAATTGATTAACCTATTGAAATGTTAAGTGACTCAGTTTCCTTCCAGAGTAAACAGCAGCAGCATATGGTAGCTTCATCAGCGGAAGGCAGCACTCATTTGCTTGGATGCAATGTGCTGGTATTTTTCTCCACCTCCCTGAGCTTTTAATTAGATGAGACGATGTTACGTGTATTTGTCTGCTGGAAAGGTTATCAGTGCCATAGTTGACCTGCGGAGGCAAGGTTGGGTCTAGCAGCTATAATAGTAATGGTTTTCAGCTATGACTGTTGTACTTGATTGCATTGTGATGGTAATTAACTCAAGACCGCTTTCTTCAGTGTGTGTGTGTGTGTGTGTGTGTGTGTGTGTGTGTGTCCTCCCGTCTTTCCTGTAGCACTAACTATGCAATGAGATGTTTCCTGTCATATATATGCACTTATTAAGCACTCATTGGATTCTAATAAGCATGCAAATAGTCAAGAGTTTCTTTAGGCTAATACCACGCTACTCAGATTGTGGTGCCGTTAAATAAGTACACTGATCTTTGCCTGCAGCACATTTTGCAGAGAAAAAGCCAGCTCCCTTTGGTAGAATTTTGCTCCTTTATTTTCATGGTGTGTCATGCCAGGGGATCATTATAACTATAAAATAAAAGTGACTTTATTTTTTTCAATTTAAGCACCGATGAGGCCACATAGGATTGAGAGAAGCAGACCGTCAGAAAGATTTGGGTTTGGAAGCGTTTCCCGATGTTCTCATCAAACATTACCGTGTTTTAGCGACCAGATTAATGTAAGGCCCCAGTGGTGAGCTATTAACTCAGCCTTCTCATCGCTTGCACACTGTTTTCTGACTCGGGTGCATGTTGCCTGCATGTGTGTTTTTACTGTATCGCACTATTGTTTAATTACGAGACAATTGCCTCAACTGAGCCAGTATTATCATCCTTGATAATGTTGGTAGCAGGCAACTGAGACCAAATGATTACAAACCTATGTTGTGTTCAATAGTTCTTTAGAGGATTTCTCTCTTCATAGTTCTGGCTCATTCATGTTTGATTCAGCACATTTGTTCTTTAAAAAAGGCATAGCTTAGAAGAGTTTCAGGGTGGGTTAATAACTCAACTGAAAATGGCTGCTCGCATTGTAAAAGCTTGTTCCTGCAGTTGCTTGGGGCTTTCTTCAGTTTTGCGGCTCTGCAGCTTCGGCCCAGTTGGTAAACAGCTTAAGTCCAGACATCTTTTCATTCTCTGAGCAGCGGATTGAAGTAAAAATGCATATAAGTGGCGACTGACTGGCGCTGGCCTAACAATAGCCTGTAACATTATGCAAGGGTATTTACATAGGAATAAGGCCTTGCTAAAGGAGATGGGGCAATTAATGGTGTGGGCCACACATATAAGGAAAGTTTGTCCAATCCTTTCCTAAATAAAGATCTTTTGTAAAGTGCTATGGAAACTCATGGAGGCCTGAAAGAGATTAAGGGTGGAACTTTCCTGGGACTTTAAAAATATATATATATATATACTTGAAATTTTCAAAAAGCCAAGTGGTATTAAATAAATGCACAGGAAAGAATATGAATTCTTTGTTTTGATCATTTTAGATAGTTTCTCCAGCCCTGTAAAATAATAAAAAGAACTGTTTCCAGTTCTCTTCTCTTTTCTTTTTTTTTTTTTATGAGGGGGCGGTGGTGATGTTCCTTGAATAGAAAATTGTTCTGAGACACATACACAAGCTCCTTGGTTATCTTCCTTTCCTGTTTGAAATTGAGGCATCATCTTTAAAATATTTGAAAAGTTTTGCTGTACCTCTCATTTCAAGTAATGTTTAAGCAATGGGAGGGGAAATTGTCCCAGCGGCCCAGCCTATGGGGAAAATCCCAGGACTTTCAGGGGTGAGAGCCAGGGCTTACACAATGAAATGAACAGCCACAAAAACAGGGAGGGGCCCGAAAGAAAACGCAGGCTTGTGTCATAGGAGAAGGTGAAAACATTGATTGGAACCTAGCCCTTTTTTGGGGATCTATGTCTTATATCTTGTCAGTCCGGATAAAAATTAAAAATCAAATGCTTAAATTATTTTCATTCAGTACCGTTCCAATACTATTGCCATTGGTTTCCAGGGGAGAGAAAGGGAGTAGGGTGTCCTCCTCATTCCCTCCCCACCCCTAGCTCAGCAATCCCAGCAGTAAAGGACAAATCCGGGGTAGATCTCTCACATGGTTCCATTCTTATCAGAGGCTCCCCATCTCCTTCTGCCCTTGGCCAGGTAGCATTACTGCTTTTATTACTCAGGGTCAGAATATTTTTAATAAAGCATCATCAGCATTTTAAAAATAAGAGACAGAAGAATGGTTACTCTTTGGATAACCCAAGCCCTCTTTATGTGTTTTACGACCAATCGAAGCACTGACTGTGTATTTTAAGCAAAGCACTTGAGTTTCTTTTTTCCTTTTTAAACATTTTATCTCACTCAAAGGACATTTTCTAAGAAAGCAGAACTTTGGCAGGGAGTGTTCAAGCACTGTTTGCTCTTGCTAGTGAACCTGTTTTTACTTCCAAAGTTTTTTTTTTTTTTTTTTAATTTCATGTCCTCATTTAGAGTTGGTTCAGGAAATTCATGTCCATACGGGATAAGTGAAATAAAATCTTAATGTGATAACGCATAAGCTTTGGGTGCCCTGTGTGTGTGTGTGTGTGTGTGTGTGTGTGTGGCGTACAGAGAAAGTGATTTCAGCTGCAACCCTGTCAAGCCGGCAGAAATCAATGCCTCATTCAGGACTATTGATCAGTACTAAATTAATTAGACTCCAAGGCTTATGGCAGTTGATAAGACAACTTGTTAATTTAGTCAATGATAGTGTTTTCCCTAAAGCAGCAAATACCCTCTTCTTTAGAAAAGGCGTTTCTAACACTTGCTGCCAGTTCTTTTTCATTTTTTCTTTTCTGGTTTTCTTTTCTTTTTGGGGGGAGGGGGGATAGTTAGGGGTAGCGGGGTTTGCAAGGGAAGCGGGATGTGGAGGGTGGATTGCAGAGGCGGGGAGTGCTATGAACGTGCATACGCTGAGGAGTGGGTCTGGAATATGCGTCTGCTCACTCTGATTTTGGTTCCCTTGCCTAACGCTGTAGTTTCAGGATGAAAAGAATGCAGCAGCCAGATTACAACTGGGACCCGGATTTCCTACGGGGCTTTGGCCGTGTAAGACCACTCCAGCCCTACAAGGATGTTCATTTGGAAGCGGGCTACTTCCTAAACCTTCATTTAGAATTGACTGATACAGATTGCTTTTGCTTTCCATTTAAACCTGCAACAGTGATGGTCATAGCCAATAACAAAGACTTCGGGCCCTGTTGGTAATGCAAACTGTGAATGGAATGAAGGTATCCCAGAATGCCCTGAACATGGGGCAGTACTTCCTGCTGGCTTGGAAGGACAAAAGGACAAAGCCCGGGAGTGTAGGGGTCCCACCAACAGCTCTTGGAGGCAACAGCCTGCTATCAGCAGCACTCCAACCCTCTGCGAATGCTAATAAGCTAGTGAAGAGCTCAGCTTTCTTGCCATAATTCTATAGTGTGGTTGAGGACCCCATAGTGCTCACTAAATAAAGACAACTAATTGAGAATTTTTTGCACATTTTGCCCAGGGGACTTGTTGTTCATTCGATTCTTTGGGGAGAATGTACCCCTACTGACAAGAGTAGCTGATTGTTTTGGCAGCCTCATGTTACTCTTCCCTGGGTCTAAGACTGACTTTCGAAGTATGACAAAAATGTTTAATTTTGATTTTTTTAATTACGTTGCTGGGAATTATTTTAGATCTCAAAGAATAGGCATACCAGCGTTCATCTTAAAAAAAAAAAAAAAATCCTGGCAGAGTTTTTTGAATTAACAGAGCCCTGTTTTTTCTTTTTCTTTTTTTTTCTCTTAAATTGTATTTTCTGTGGTGAGGCCTACATTTTTGTGTCTGCAGGTGACACGTTGATTGAAACTAAAATTAATAAATCAGCTGAAAAGCTCACACCTACAGCTCACAGCAGGACCTGGAAAACACGTTTATAAAGGCAGCTTTATGCCCTCATATAAAGAAGGAATAAATTACAGAAGCACTTGTTGCCCTGGGACTTGATTTTGCTTTGCAATCTGGTATCTTATTTTTGGAGGCTTCTTGTTAATCAACAGGTTCCTGGTTGCTTTAGCAGGTGACTTTGCTATTAATCGCTTATTTGACCATTATAGCATATTAATGAGGCTTCTAGATGTGGCTCTATCTTCTGACCAAGGAATTAGTTTAAAAGGTGCACTTTTTACTCAATGGCTTGCAGTTAGCCACGTTGAGGACCAAATGCAAAGTAGCATTTTCTACAGCTTGTGTCGTATTAAGGAGTGTTTTACTAACACATGTGTCTTACTGTGCTTTTCTTCTCTCCTACACTTATTTCTTCACCATGGAGGGCAATTATGGAACTTACCAGTCTCTGTTCATTTTTTTAACAAAATAAAATTATATATAAATGACAAAATGATATCCTTTCTGATTAATGTGCACTCTCATTTTAATTAAACAATGTCAATGTTCTTTGGAGGTGTGTTCAGAATTAAAATGTATGATTTGGGAATGCAAGAGGTTCAACATTTCTTACCAGAATTAGATTAATAAATGTCATTATAAGTGAAGGAATTTAACCATCACTTTCCTTTTTAGAGTCTGACGTAATTGGAAATGTTTAAGCTTGACAAAAGAAGGAAGTATATATACCTACGGGGGTAGTTTAGAAACATAAAGAAAAACTGAGGATTTAAGTTTTAAATTTGTAATTACAAGGATCTCCAAAGTACATAATGGGGCAAAACAGCCCAGACAACCTCACATATGAGAAGAACTGCTTTGTGTCACAGTCTGCAGATATTTCAAAGAACATCCTTTGGCACAATATTATTATTGTGATTAACTTCCTTTCAAATGTTCAGGACACTTTGGTCCACCTCCCAAGTACTCATGCTGTCCTCTTTCTACACCTAAGAAAAGTCAAGCTTGTGCTTTTCTTATTTTTAACTTTTTAAAATTAAGGGTTTGTGGGCCGGGCGCGGTGGCTCACGCCTGTAATCCTAGCACTCTGGGAGGCCGAGGTGGGCGGATCATTCTGAGCTCAGGAGTTCGAGACCAGCCTGAGCAAGAGCGAGACCCCGTCTCTACCAAAAATAGAAAGAAATTAATTGGACAGCTAAAAATATATATAGAAAAAAATTAGCCGGACATGGTGGCACATTTCTGTAGTCCCCAGCTACTCGGGAGGCTGAGGCAGAAGGATCACTTGAGCCCAGGAGTTTGAGGTTGCTGTGAGCTAGGCTGACGCCACGGCACTCGCCCCAGGCAAGAGAGTGAGACTCTGTCTCAAAAAAAAAAAAAAAAAAAAAAATTAAGGGTTTGTGCCAAGTGAGGTACATTTGCTGTCATCGTCCAGCTCACCTTTTCACACTAAGTCACCAAGTATTATATCTTCATTCCGTAGGTTAAGGTCAAGACCATCATCTCTTTCAGTAAGGAATGTTCTGGGTGGGCTTCATGAGAGGAGAAAGGCGAGTTAGAGGTGTCAGTAGAAAACTTGACCACTAATCACAGGAAAGCATGAGAATCAACATTAATAGCACCTTCAGATTTGACATGATTTATGAAATGTTTGCCCTTAAAAATGCACCCCAACAAAAAAAGTCCTTAGGGTTATCCAAGAGCTGTAATGTTAGACCACTCTCACAGATGGGGACATTTGGAAATACTACTATCCTCTTGAAAGAGTTACCCAAGTTACCAGCTTAACCAGCCATCGGAATGACAACACCAAGCTGACCGTTTTATAAGAAACATCTGCTCCAAAATCAACATGGTTACCTGGAATCTGGATCTTCAGTCTAGATTTATCTCTTTGGGCCAGTAAGTTAGGCAAACTTTGGTGAGGGTTGCCCCCACCCACCTCCAACACCCACAAAAAATAAAACAAAAGTGGTTGCCTAAAGGTTTATCTTTTGAAGCTGAGGAAGAAAAAAAAATCTGTTCCACACTGTGCAATAACAAAGCTTATGCCCCAGTGACACAAAATCAACTGCTTTAGGTTTCTATGTACCATGGAAAAGCCGGGTGCGGGGCGGGGGGCGGGGGGGGGGGAGCTTGTAAATAAAGAGCAGAAGAAGAAAGAGAAAATAAAGAGCATATTAAAGGAAATTAAGGAAGTAGCTAATGTATTCTAGGAATTGTTGGGTTAATTTTTTGATGATCATAGTGCAAATTCTTAGACAACAAGGCTCCAGATGTATACCAAAGACCGAAGTGTTGCAGACTGCCGCTGCTCTAGCATGCTTTCAGAAAGAAGGACAGTTACTGTCAGAGGACTTTTCCCCTCCCCCAGTTCTCCCTCAAGTGCTTCCAGTGAGGGAGGTTTTCAGCTCGTTTTGTCTTTAACAACTTAGCAAGATCAGACACATTTCTGCAATGCATATGCAGATTTTACCTCTTGTTACTTTCTCTAATGAGCGTTCACTTAATCAATTTGACAGTAGCCTTTATCCCTCCCACCCCTCCTTTTTCTCACATCCACTAAGAAAGTTTTTCAGGGAAAAAAAAGTGTTAATAGATTCAAGGGGGCGTTAGCGACGTGAAATGGTAGCTGGCCCGAGCTGGGTGGCTCACAGGGCTTTGCTCCTGCGGCTCTGTCCAGCTCCTGAAGGCAGGAAGCAGGTCTGCCGGTCTCATGAGAAAGCATGGATTTTCATAGCCGATAGAAAATGGTTTTCCTTTTCTCTTCAAGAATTCAAGCAATTAGTTGTTAAAATTTAACCAAACCCTTGAGGACAGTGCTTTCTCATAGCCTCATGTCTCCATCCTGCCTAGAGCACTTTTAAAAAATTTATTCGAGAGACAATCTGGCTATGAGACATGAGGAACCACCCACACTGGTATTCTCCCATCAAATTGCCTAATAGGGCACCCTAAATCACTTGAGCAGTCTTGACCTTGTGCAGTGCTTCTCCTGCCTGGGCGTGAGAAGTGCAAGGCAGAGAGCAAGTGGGCTTAAGTCTAATGTAGTTCAACCTTCCAGGGAATGGGTGACCACAGCCCAATCTGGGAGTTCTTGATCACATCCTCAACTTGGCCTCAACGTGAATCTGCTACTCAGTGATCTATATAAGACAAAATATGTCCCAGCTGCTGGGATTTAGCAGGTTCTCAAAAAAATGTGAATTCTGGAAGCCAGATAAAGTTTTCAGCCCTGGCAAGTAGACACACCATCCCTGAAGCCTGCTTTATTTCTGCTTGGCCGCCATCACCTCCTTCCAATTCCTTCTGGCCCTCTTCAGCGGAATTTGTGTCCTTTAGCCTTAGTCAGTTTTGTAATTCACCCACCTGACTCTCTTCCATTTTACCAGAGCCAGAAAAATCACTTTAGTGGGAAAGGAGTGGAAGGCCCACCAGCCCCTCCCCACCCCTGGTCTGTGCTGGGTCAATCCTGACTTCCATCCATTAAGTGCTACTAACAGTCAATTGTTCACCTTCTAAATTTAAATCGAAATGGCAAATTCGGTTTTAAGATAATCAGGGGCTGGTCTCTATTCAGAGGTTATCACTCGGGTTTGTTAGGTCACTGACAACTCTTTCTTTTCCTATCTTTTTTGATTAAAGGTGGGAATCTATATAACCAGTTGCCTGCCTGCTCTAACTTGAGTGCCTGTGCTATTTGGCAGGCTGATTCTGTTCTAATCACGGAAAGAATCTCTAACTGGGATTCCTCCGAGGTCTGGGAATGAATAATAGAGTTTACAGGCTGACTTCAATGAGTATACTTCGAATTTTTAAATTTTTATTATTTTTCTTTTAGAGATGGGGTCTCTCTATATTGCCCAGGCTGGTCCTAGCCTCCAGCCATCCTCCCTCCTCAGGGTCCCTAGTGGCTGGGACTATAGACAAGAGCCACCACGCCCAGCTGAGAATAACTTGAATACTAAGGGCTGCAGTGACATTTTCAAGAAAGTAAAGTGAGTCAACCCACAGCAGAAGAGTCTGCATTATGTCATCTGAACTCTCTGTTCCTTGTTAGAAAGGCAGAATGGTGGTCCAAACTCCAAGAACTATTGGACCAGAATCTGCATCTTAATGAGACCACCAGGTGATTCATATGCATAATTCTCTAACAGCTGCGGATCTTTGAGAAGGCAGGAATATAGAGAACACTTGTGGATTCTTTAAATTCATTTTGTCTTCTCTCAATCCCTAGTGAGTCAGGGAGAATATGGAGTTTGGGTTGGAGGGAAAAGTGAGGAAAGAATGGAGGGAATCAGCAGGTCAGAAACATCTCTAACCTGTTTTCTAAAACTTTTAGCACACACAATTGAAACTTTACGCTATTTTTCTCTTCCTCTTGGAAATAATTTGGAATTTTATCTGACTCTCCTCTTCTTAATTTTACCAAAACGCCTTGAAATGTCTTCCACTGTCCTGGCCTTTTCGGTTTATTGATCTAATAGTTTAACCCTATTTCTGTGTTTTACTTAAGATTGGTTCCTATGTGGGTTTCATTCTAGAAAACAACACAGGTTTTGTTGAGCTCAAAGAGGAACTTCTAAAGGGCTGTTCCCGGCACCTGCTGCAGAGGATGCCCCTGGCAAAGGCTTAGCCATGCTTTCTCCAACCCTGACCACCCACCCTGAACAGATGGGCAGGAGCAAGGGCAATAAGCCCGAGTGGGAAAAGCATGGTCCTCAAGGCATAGAGACCTGGATTTACAAACCTGGTTCCACCATAAAAAAGGCCTCTGACCTTTGGCAAGTGATTTATCATTTCTCAGGCTCTGGATCCTGCTCTGTGCAAAGGAGATGATAACTAGAAGGGTTGTTGGGTTGATTAAAGAGGAAACCCTTTATGTGGTAGGCATTGAGTTCATGCCCACCACAAAGTGGGGGGTTGGTATGTGGGGAGTACCCTCCCTTTGGGTTTTCCTGGCAAAGTCCCTGAAGAGCTACTCAAAAAGGAAGCTTGGCTGTTTCACCCCCAAGAGGAAAGGCCCTCCAATGTGGTAAGGAATGATTTTGACATAGGTAAGTATCCCTGCTTTTTGGGTTGATTATAGTAGACCCCACTTATTAAACACCTACGATGTAATTGTGACATTTGGCAAGTGCTTTAACCTTCCTGAACCATTCCCCTCTGCTCTGTGAAGTGGAGATTATAATGCCTAATAGGATTGTTGTGGTTGGTTAAAGAGGTTGCTTTATATTCATTATCTCATTTAATCCCCCCAACAACTGGGTGAAATAGGCCTTATTTGCCCCCATTTTATAGCTGAGGAAACTGAGGTTCAGAGAGGTCAAGTAATTCCCTCGGGATCGTATAGCTGATAAGAGAGCCAGACTTTCAGCCTGCCTGGGGCTCTCTAATCCAGAATTTATGTGCTCTTCATTGTACTTCCTATGCCTTTTGGAGACTGGTTTATAAAAGGGAAACTAGGCAATGGAAACACTTTAGTGTTGCCAATCCTTAATAACATTCGGTTCAGATTCCAGGAAGGGCAGTGATTTTCAAACTTCTTATTGTAACTTTTCTTTTTCAACCCACAAAAAATCTGCAACAAACCAGAGAGGAGAAATTTCTTCCTAAATGGCGTCAATCTTGGCAGATAATAAAACAACTCTTTCACCCCTACAGGATGGTCAAGTGAGATGCCCAAACCTGAGAAGCAGAGATTTGGTTCTTTACTCTGCCTTTGAATAGAGTCAGAGAGCACTTTTAGGGAGGGACAATTTCCATCAAAGATCAGCATGCCCCGGAACTGACATTGCTCAGAATTGTGAAGATGCTATTACCCAAAGTGAATTGACTCCAAAGTTACGACCCCTTTAATGAGAAGGTGGGTCACCCTAATTCGAAAAGTAAGGGTGTGAGGAATGATGGGAAACCAAAGTGCTTCCCTTGGGGACCAGCTAAAGAAGGGAGAGGCAGGGGACACCGGTAGGAAAAAGGAGGAAAGGGGGTTGTACAAAGAGTTACAAGTGCATGGTGCTGCTAAAAACAGCACAGGCCATGAAAACTCAGGCTGCTACGCTGAAGCAGCATCTTGCATTTTCTTGGGCTGCCAGCATCATGTTTGATGTGGACAGGTGGAAAATTTGTTTCCTGTGCAGTCTGTTAAACACTGGTGGGTTGCTATGCCACGTGGAAATGTCTACAAATGACGTGCTTACACGTAAAAATATTCTTGAAAATCTAAAAGGAAATTGGATTTAGTAGAGAGTATATTTCATGTGAAAATATGTCTCCTCTCCTTTAAATGACCCTACAATAGTTAAGCCAGCTTCCTGTTTTTTACTACTTTCTAGAACTACAGTGGGGATATGCCTGTAGAATCAAGTCAAATTAAGGACAGACTTCAAAATAGATGAGATTCATTATTTGCTTTGAATTAGTGCTATAGAGGTGCCATGTTTTGTATATAAAGCCCAAGAGAAGTATTTAATGTGATTAACCTATGATATAATAGTGTTACAACCGGTAGTAACATGAACTGCCTTTTAGTGACATTCTGATTCTTTTAAGAAAGATGAAAGAAATTTGTCAAGATAAGCAACTTCCTTTTCCCTTATATAGGACTTTCTTCTTTTAGCTATTGATTTCTTGCTAGCAAAGGTGAAAGGAACTCCAGATGTCAGCTTTATTAATAAAGGTGCCTGTCATTTGAGTGACTGATGAAGCCAAAACAGCTTCAGAATGCAAATAGTTTGAAATTCTGAAATGTTTATTTATAGTGAAATATGAGTATCCCTTATTTTTATAGGTAAAATAAATTTAAACATCTCATCCTAATAAAATTCTGAGCACAGCAATCTCTCTGCTCCAGGTTAATCAGCAAAGAATTGCTATGTTGAGGTTGCCCGACTCTTAAGGAACAATTTTCAGAAAAGCTCAATCTCTTGCATGCTGATCCCTGAAAATAAGAACACCCAAAATATTTCTGTTTGAGGTTTGTATGTGGTGTTGGATATTTTTATTTCTTCAGATAATTTTCTTTTTATGAGCCTATGCCCTTGTCCCAGAGAAGCTCCTATGGCTGGTAACTCCCTAATTTGTCTACTGACATGAAGCTGCATCCTTGTTTTATAGGGTGGAGGGCACCAAGTGATAATGTACAACTTTTCTTTTTTTTTTTTCAAACCATGGACAGGTTTGTTTTTGTAACTGTCAGCAATGTTTGGGCTATTTTGAGAATGTAGGACAGGGTTAAGGATTAGTACCAGCATTCTCCTTTCTGTGTATCAGAGCCGCTTAGCAGTAATTAATCAGGACATTAGGTTTTGTACTCTTGGTTCAGGTCATTTGCCTATGAGCTGCTCCAGCCTTTTACAAAGGCATACTGCATATGTTTCTGGGTACCTTTTTGAGAGAAGATTTAAATTGGCCAGATGAATAATACTTTGTTACAAGTGTTTTGCCCTAGGCAAAAAGGTTTTCTTCATATTATCATAGCCTGAAGCTGCAATCCTCAAGCTTGATGTGACTGGTGTTACACTGTCACATGGCAATGATGTAAGAACAGGCCTCTCTGTGTCAGACAAATCTGGATTTAGGGGAATTATAGCAGATGTTGCAAAATGGCAACAGTTTAGCAAGTTCCTTTTATCCCACTGTTGGGAGGCAGGACTACTAAGTGTACCAGACAGAAAAGAATGTTTTCTTTGATCCTTTACACTCTAGGGTAGGGACTTCCCCAGTTAGAGAACATCGTTAATGATATAGTTATACAGTCACTGGTGGATCAGAATACAGAATTAAGGGCTGGCTTTTTTTTTCTTTTTCTTTTTCTTTTTTTTAGTATTTGTTTTCATTGAGCTTAGTATTTGTGGTCATTTACATTATAGCCTTCAGAAACTCTTTAAGATTTTATTCTCAGTAAAGAAAGCTTAATTCAGTGGAAGAAACAGCGTAACAATAACAAAAACTAACCGCCACAAAAAATATTTGAACTTTGGCCTATCCATTCAAATCTATTACGTGCACCTAAATTACATAATCCCCAGAAAGAGAAAATTGAAAATATAGCAGTTATTTTTATTTTTAGGTTCTAATAAGTATCAACGAGTATATTCAACCATGTTTAATAACTAAGTACACTGCCTTGTCGATGTTCGTGCAGGTCTTAAAAAAAAGCTGTCTTCAAAAGCTTTGGATGCTTCCGATCAAGAATCTTTTCTATTCCACTCTAATAAAATTATTTCATGCACATGATTAAGGTGAGTAGGTAGATGACAGCGTTGGGGGACAAAAGCAAATACAAAAGCCATTTCCCAATACCAGGTTTGATTTGTGGGAACTGCGTTTAGCTGTGGTTTATGTACATTTCCAGGACTATTTTTGGGTCTTTGGAACTTAATGTATTAAATATCGCTATAGCATGTTGTCTATAAGATTTCATAACCTTCTTGCAAAAGATGACATGTGCATGCATGACAACAAGAAATAATTTTCCACTAGGTAAAGATTTCCAATTATTATTAAAACACACACACATAATGAATTTTCTCTTTTATGCAAATGTTTATTGATCATTTCCATTGAAGCATTAGACAGTGAAATGCGTGCAAACATTTAGACAATTTCTTTAAATGGCTTCTATCTCCACAAAGAGTATTTAAAAATTTTTAAAAGTGTTTTTATTTGCAAATTGCGATAGCTGCTTGGAGGCAGAAATAATTACTGTATAATTTTTCAGGTAGTTTTTATTTAAAAAAAAAGAAAAGAGAATGAACATAAGGTATATTTAAAGAGCATCAATCTGAGTAGATATATTTTATAATTTTTTGATCAGATGAAAGGTAAAAATAAACACAAATGCGGGCTGAGAGAAGATTGTCAATAATGCTGTACCATTCTTTATAGAATATTATCTATAGTTGTATTTAACTGTCTTTGTGTATTTCACCTATTTTGCCACTTTGACCTAGAGAAGGGATTTGCTTATGTAGCACAAAGACAGAGAATGTTGAGGAAGATACTAGGTTTTGTCATTTGAATAATAGACATTATATAGAAATGGACTATAATCACATATATTGCTTTAATAAGATAAGCACATGTTCTCAAAATAAATGCTAGAAATCAACATAAAACTCACACTTTAATAATTTCAAAATTATATTTTATTTAAATATAAAACTTGGGGTATCTGTCCTGAGAGCTTAAAAAATGGAAGCTTCCTTAAAAGTAGTTTACCTCTAACTTTGAATTTAAGATTATATGATAAAATACACACATTTATTGGACATCACTCATCTGAACCCTTGCATGTATCCTTTCCTATGATTTAAATTAACCTCTTAATCACTGAAAGCCAGATCTCTAACACATTTTGTATTTGATTACAAAGACAACCCTAATGATTCAGTTAAGTATCGTACTACATATATTGATGTTTTTATAGATATTAGAAGAAGAAAAAACAAAAGTGGCTTTGTGAAACCTGCCGTGTTTAAGAATCTGAGAGACTGCTAAAAATGTTTCCAATAAGTGGTTCTGGGTTTTATTTCCCTTTTTTTTCTTGAAATATCTATCCCAGATACCTCAAAAACTAAAAAATGCATATCTTCTTCAGAAATCCCACTACAACTCTCAAATATTCTGGCATCAGACAGTAAGTCCCACACATTCGTAGCTCAACCTAAGAACCGTTTGGAAGAGTTTGCAGCATGGCAGTAGCATCTGTTGTTTCACTGTTCGATAATTCACAGTTAGCCAAAGTAGGAAATGCAAACAATCCTTTTTCATATTTGCATACTTGGAATTTGGCTTTTTGATTCATGATTGTTCCGATTAGCTTTGAAAATTCACGTTTCTGTCTAGTTGCATGTTTTGCTTGAGTGAGCTCAAATTATGCTCTTGAGTCAAATATTATTACAAGTGTAAATACTTTGGAGATGTGTCTGCCACTGATTGGGGGGGGTATTTGTTTTATTGATATTCATCTGGCGAGTTTAAAATATGAGCAAACTTTTCATGGAGGGTTTGGGGCATTTGTTTGAACACTCCTGGAGTAATTGGAAATGCAACAATTGTTTAAAAAGTGGCATTGTCCATGAAAAGATTTAGTGAGGGATGAAGAAATTTCTTGAACCTAAAGACCTAATCTGGTGATCCAATTCTCCCCACTGTGTCCATTCCCGTGAAACTCCATTGACTTGCCTCTACCCACCACTAGCTCCCCGCATCCCACCTAGCCAATCCTCTAGGTTTCCCACATTGTCTCCTCTTTTGTCTTTTCAGTCTAAACAGAAGAACAACAGATAGGGTTCTGAAGGGCAGGGAGCCTCAGGAGCTGCAGGAGAATGGCTGAGATGAGGGTCAGAGTCCTGCCCTTACTGCCAACAGTTACTAGGGTTTGTGCTGCCCGGCTGAACAGTGTTCAAAGGCTTTGCTGGGCTTTGTTCCACTGTGTAGGGATTAGGCCTGGCGGTCTGAGAATTTGCCTTCTAATTAAAAAGGATAAAAGATAGAAGTAGCATTAGACTAAAACAGAGCAGTGATACTTCACAGGCTGATTTTTTTTTAAAGTCACAAGACAATGCTAGAAGTTGTCAAGATATTTTATTTCTTTAGTATTCTACGCAAATTAAAAAGAAGCAAACTTTGGAAACTCTTCCCAGCTGTTGTTGCGCATGGCACATGGAAGTCTAATTGCATCTAAAATATCTGCTGTTTACAGTGAGACCATTTGGGTGGGGGATTTGCAGTCAGCGTTGGAGAACGAAGGCTGCTTCCAGAGCCACCTTCCTCTTTTTCAAATGCTGGCAAGAAATTAAGTCTACCAAAAGTGAATTCTGCTTTTCACCCCACCCCAGTGTGCCTTGCTCTCAAGCCTTCCAATGCCTACCCTACCTATTCTCTCTTCAAGGATCAATCATTCCTTTCATCTCCTTGCAGCTGTATACACTATCTTAACCAGGTGTGAAATGCAATTAAGAAATAATTCTGACCTCACAGTCTTTTTTTTTTTCTTAATAGCAATCTGATGGGGGGCAATTTTTAATCTTTCACATCATTGCTATTTATGTTTTGCAATAGTAAATGCGATTCTGTATTCTGTGCCTACATTTTGTTAAGAAAGGAGCCATCTACAGATCCAGGGGAAGACTGGCAGCATCCAAACAGATGATGCACCATCTTAAAACACGATTGCCTGCCATCCCACCTGGCTCTTTTTGCCATGTATAAAGAACTATATGCTTTCAAGAGAAGCACAACTGACACTTGTTGAATTAAACAAGAGGCTGAGAGTGTTTTGCCAAGTACTCCAGAGACTGGTTCTACTCACTGTATCACTGGAAGGAATTTGAGGTGAGAATTTCTATTAGAAATGCTGATGAGATTATAGAAATTAGTAGAGGTGAGGTTTTTTGTTTTTTTTTTTTTTTTAAAGGGGGAAAAAAGGAGGAAAGAGTTTTGTGGAGGACTTCAGAGCTTTCAAAGCCACTGAGCTCAGATTGCATACAAGTATAAAGGAATGCTCTCTCGTTCCCACAAAGCTCGTGTTACGTCATGAAACTAAAGGACTGAATTTCTTATTTTCCACTTTTCTTATTTTTGTTTTCAATTTGTCCAGCATAAACAAGTAAAGCTCCCTTAGAAAAGGACTTTTTTAAAGCATGAGATTATAATGGGGCTAATCTGTATATTTCAGAGACACATATAAGCATGTCCCTGTTCACTTCTTAGAAAAATTCATAATATTTTTAACTTAATAAATAACTTTATTCATTTTTAACTTTATTCAGTTGCGCTAGTTACTAATTGAATATATTGGGCATAAATGAAAACATGGAGGAAACCTGGGAAAGGACGCAGAGCCATCTCACTATTTAGCGTGTAAGTTTGGGGGCTGAGTCTGTGAATATTGTTTTTGTCATAAGACAGAGTTTAGTATTTCTGATTTTCTAAACTTCAGCTTTTTTTTTTCTTTTAATGCCTAAAGGAAATTAGTATGTCAGTGCCTGTATTTTAAAAATATATGAATTACATTATGCAACTATACTAAATATTTACAAAACAATGCTTGTAAAATAATCCATATTGATTTTAATCACGAGCTTTGTGTAAAAGAATAAAAAGGTTCTCTCCAGTTCTGAGTTCAGGGACAGCCATGGTAATTTATGTTAAGTTTCAGTCCCTTCTTTTATTTTTGTCTTTTTGAGATGACCGTTCCCCCTGCTGGTTTCCCAAATGTAGCAAAGCTGGATCTACTAGTTCCACTCTAAAGAAAACAAAGATAATAATCTGATTTAGACGTTGACGAACATCAGTATGAATGACAACAGTAGTAGGGAACAGTGAGTCAACATTTCTCTCTTTCCAGCCCCAGCTTCTCGTTAGCATTTAAAATATGTCAGCCAGTAGTACAAAGCCAAACCATTATAAGAATGTAATTCACAATATTTTGGCTTCTATTTTTCACCAGCTTCTGAGTAATATATTGTACAAGAAAGAGTCCTTTGTTGTGTCTATAATACATGTATAACCTGGTGGGAAGCCGAATAAAAAATGTATATTATTTGCATAACTTGAACTAAAGAACCCAGTGCATTATTGGGTCTTGAATGTCTTAAATTTAAGTGAGCTGGCTTAAGAGTAATATTACTCTATTACCGTTCTATAATTCATGTAATGAAATCATACAGCTCAAAAAAATTTAAGGTTTTTAACAGTGATAAGTGGAACCTGATTTTTTTAACTCCTTTTTAATGAAAACAGTAATTTATAAACTGGCACATGTGTGCCCCTTTTTGCTTGCTGACAATAAAAGTCTGTTGCATTTGTATCCTTTCATCTGCTCTCCCCTCCATGCGTGTGAGAGAAGCCAATTTAGCCTAATGGATGTTACGGGAATGTGAGGCAGCGAGGACGAACAGCCTCATGGAAAATCAAGGGATCTGCTTCCCAGACAAGACCACTGGAATTCCTGGACCTCCATTTTCTGTGTCCTGACAACCTCCCCAACCTGGGTTTCCTTCAAGCCCACCATCTGAGCCATTCCAGCAAGTTGGGCTAGACTGAAGCTCCAGTGCTCACGCTTTGCAACCTTAAATAGAATGAGAATAGACTTTCCTTCATGTGGGTGGTGCTAGTCATCTTTGATTCTTATAGGTGAGGGATGTTTTCCTTTAGTAGACACAAAAACTCATAGCAATGCCCTCTTCCCCCACTCAGGAAACGTGCATTAACTTTTAAAACAGTAGCTATTATTTCATATTGTGTATATAGAATAGGCTCTTAAATGCTTCTAATAATAGCGTCATAGAAGTTCTCGTTGTTTGCCCAGCTGAATATCCTAACTTACAGCTGATGAGAGAATATTCTTATCTATCTCTATTTGGAAATAAAGGACATAGTGGATAACCAGATGTTGAAATGCTCTTTTCTTTCTATACCAGGTGAGTATGATTATAATTATTAGTATATATTTTCACTAAATGTTTCTTAAAAACATCTACAATCACTAAAATATTTCTTAAAAAGACCTAGGAATGACTACATTAGTAAACTCATAGAATGAAAAATAAAAGGAGTGATTAAATGTGTATAAGCAAAGAGAGGTTGTCCAAAATAAAATATTACACATTTGGAATCTATAATGATATCTATTATCAAATAAATACAATTTCAAATACAAAGTACATTACCTTTTATTAACTTGATTTTTTAAATATTTGTTTAAAATTTGAAAGCTTTTTATATGGGGCCAGTAAAGTTTTCTACTTAGTGTACTTTTTCCCACAGTTTGTCTCCTTCCTGAGACTATGACACTATAAGCATAATTGTAATAGTTACCTCTGTAATCTAAAAAACTATTAAATGTAATATCTATTTTTATCTTAATTTTTAAAAGCAAAGTCTGAAACACATCAGCTTAATTGCAATCGTCCTTTTGAAAGACTAAAACCATCACCCTAGATCTACAAATGACATCCTAGAGATACTTCCGTTTGACTTTCTGCTTTTTGTTTCTGGAAGGAGAGAGGTGGGGGAGGGGAAAGTTTGGAGAGAGGAGGTGTTGGCTTGAAAAACAGACTTGGATGAGTTGCAAGCTCTGAAAACAAATTTCTTTATCTGCAAGCCAGGTTGGAGCGCATCCCCACAGTGCTATCCTGTGCTGCCTCGTCCAGTTGAGAAGACTGCCGTCTCTAGGATGGCATATAAGCGATGCTTTTCACTTCCATGTTTCTGGACTTTTTTCAGCCTTAGGACTCTCCTAAGAAGGAAAATTCCAGTTTTGCCAATCTGTGTGATTGGCGATATGGACTGCCGTCTACCTGTGCGGGGCTGAGATCACAAAACTCCTCTCACTGGCAATATGATCTGGATTGGGACCAAGGTCCTAAGGTAAATAGCCAGTGCTTTATCTTCTCAGCCAAGCCCTTGATAAGGGGCACTCTTTGATGTTGAGAATGATAGTTGGCTTTTTCAGAACTAATATCCAAAACAGTAATACATAATACATTTGCTCCCATGGTACAGCTGCTGATACATGATTGAAGGTTAATTTAAAGATTACTTAACGACAAGAGCTACTTTAAATCGATCAAATGCTCCAGAAAGCAAAAATTATCCTCCCCTAACAACAACAACAACAAAAAACTGCAACAAAATATACCTATAGTTTTTAACTTCTTCTCAACAATTCATTGTATTTCTTTTGATGTAAGCCAGCAGCTGGCCGGGTGAATCTCTCTTACTCATGAAGCCTCTTGCTCCACGGCTGTGTCATGGTTAAATCACTTATAGTACACAATGCCCCTTCTACAAGGTGTAACGTTGTCTACTGACCTGTAGAATGATCCCATCTACCATGTTGGTAGTAAATGGCTTCCACCTTGGTGCCTAATTAGGACAAAAAGCTCTTCATTTCTTCACATCCTTTGGTTCTGAAGATTCTGTGTCTTTTTTGCTTAACTGAGTGACATAAACATGGAGCACATAATGCATTTACACCTCACAGGCTTGTCAGACACTTTACCAACGCAAATGCCACACACAATACCCATGACTTTTGCAGGTTTTCCTCGATAAACGTATTGTTTCATCTGGGCAGCCTTAGTAACCTGATCCTTTATTGTTTCTCCGCTTACACCTGGTTTTGTTGAACCTAACGCTGACTGGATTTCAGATGGTGTAAGAAGAGAACTAACCCAAAAATGGGGGTGAAGGAACAAAGAAATGGAAGGTTAAACTCAATAGTAAGTGGTAGGTCACGTCAAAATGGATGCCAGATTTATACCAAAATCAGAGGCTGAAAAAAATGTCTAGTTTCCTCTTTAACAAACAGAATAGCCACAGTATTTAACTATCTTCCAATTTTTCATGATTGAAAAATGCTGTGGAAATATCTTAGGTTTTATTGGCTTCTATAAATCCAATGTGCTCTTAATCTACTCTGCTCCTGAGTAGAGATAGTAACAGAAGTAATAACAGTAACCTCTATGGATGCTTGCTGTGTGCCGACTCATTTAATCTTCATATCATCCCCATTTTACCAAGCAGAAAACTGAGGCACAGAGAGGTTAAGTACCTTAGTCAAGGTCGCACAGCCGGAGTTGGAGCAGCTAAGACTTGAACTTAGCAGTTGGCTTGAAAGCCTGACCTTTTAACCACTACACTATGAGCAAGTGAACACCATTCTATGGAAAGGAAGGTCCTAGAATGGTACATCCTATGTTTTTATTAAATATGAGTGCTTAGAAGCAAACTGCTTGGGTTCAGTCTTTTACTAGTTACATGATGTGGGACCACTTAACCTTTCCGTGACAGTTTCCTCATCTGAAATATGCAAACAATAATAGTGCCTCTCTCAAAGCAGTATTTGTAGAATCAGATGAGCTGGTACGTGAACACCCTTAGAAGAGCACCTGGTTCAATGTGATCAACACTTAATAAACACTTGCTTTCCTTTGTTGGTGATAATTTTCCCAGGGTTGATTTCCTTAAGCTTTATCCACGTACTTTTCTGTGGCATTGAGGCGCCAGTCAGTTCACTCTGCCAGGATATGAGTAGGTCAGCAGATCACCCTTCCACTCACACTCTGAAAGAAAATGCCAAGGTCTCCTTTCCTTTATCAGAGTTCTTAATCAAAATGCTGCGCGTGCGTGCGTGCGTGCGTGCGTGTGTGTGTGTGTGTGTGTATAAAACTCTAGGGAGAGGAAAAATGCTTGGGTTTAATAAAGTATTGATTATAACTTAGTATACTTTTAAAATCAAAGTGAAAACCTCAAAAGCATTTTAAAATGAGCTCAGAAATCAAAACAAAATGGAAGTGTGCTATCAGCACTATCAACACCATTAAATGCAAAATCAAACTCTCACAACTTATAAATTGGAACATTCAATGATTTATAAAAGTGCTTAGCACTGGCACATGCTATACCTGCATACATTCTCTGGACTCGACTATGTGTTTCTGACTGTGATGTTAATGGCTCCTTTGAAGAGGTTAAAAGCATATTGAGAGCAGCAATCGATGCAGCTGTATAT
>RJWJ010024911.1:0-24397 GCA_004363605.1 Indri indri | reverse complement strand
CACGCCTGTAATCCTAGCACTCTGGGAGGCCGAGGCGGGCGGATTGTTTGAGCTCAGGAGTTCGAAACCAGCCTGAGCAAGAGCGAGACCCCGTCTCTACCAAAAATAGAAAGAAATTAATCGGACAACTAAAAATATATAGAAAAAATTAGCCGGGCATGGTGGCACATGCCTGTAGTCCCAGCTACTCGGGAGGCTGAGGCAGAAGGATCGCTTGAGCCCAGGAGTTTGAGGTTGCTGTGAGCTAGGCTGACGCCACAGCACTCTAGCCCGGGTAACACAGTGAGACTCTGTCTCAAAAAAAAAAAAAAAAAAGATTCTAATGACTCTATTCCCAATAATAAAGACAGCACTAGTAATGTGCAAATATGCCAAATATTTTCAACAAATGCTCTTAGTCAACCATTTATGAGAAGTAAGTAGCTGGGTGACCCTATATGATACTGTTGAGCATTTTTGAAAAACTGATGAATACAATAAGGTTGGCTAGTTGCTCCTAATGTCACTGGACAAAGTGGTGAAAGAAAAGGATGAATTCAGGTATTCAAATTCCTAGTTCAAGTGCTGCATAAACGACATAAAAATTTCTGTGTCCCCTGTAGCTATAGGACTGAGATTGCTGAAAATCAAACAGAGAATTTTATCCTGCAACTACTTGAATTACAATGATAGTTGAACTCTCAGTCGTACAGGGTGTCTACTGTTAAAATGAGGGCACTGATTGGGAAGAATGGGATCCTCTAAGTTAGGATGGAGATATGGGTGAATACAGTTATATTGGGCCCCTAAATTCTGATGTATCTTCTTTCCTAGAAGAAGAGGACTTCCCACCACCAGTGGAAGCAGCGCCCCCACTTCCAGTGGGTATTGGCCTCTCCATTCCTGTCTGAAGGAATTAACCCTGCATTGCCTGAGGAAACTGAGACACCATTCAAGACAATGTTGATTCTCCTTAGGACCCACCCCTCTTTACTTCTAAACTTATAATTAGACTCAAGCCCCTTAAAGTTGAGGTACTAAGTGTGACCCTTGAGGAGGTACACTATACTCCAAAAGAACTACTTGAGTTTTCTAATTACACAGACAGAAACCCACAAAACATGTGTGAGAATGGATACTAAAGATGTGGGATAATGTTGGAAGGAACATAAAGTAGGATCTGGCTGAATTTATTGATAAGAGCTCACTAAGCTGAGACTCTGCATTTAATGTTGCAGGTCAGGGAGTTAGAAAGTACTCTAACAGTTTGTTTTGTTGGTTGGCTGAAACATGATCAAAAGGTGGCCCACTGAGTGAACTGGAAATGCCAGACCTGCCTTCATCTAATGTAGAGAGAAGGATTCAAAGGCTTAGGGAGATTAGAATGTTAGGGTGGATTTGTCATTTAAGACCTGCTCACTCACACTGGGAGGATCCAGAAAACACACTTTTTACCAATACTATGAGAAATAAATTCATGAATAGAGCCCCAGCATGCATGAGAGCTCTGTGACTGCTCTTCTCTGTAGGCCAGATCTCACAGTGGGAACTACAGTCACTGAATTGGGAAACCTAAATGCAATGGAAATAATTAGATCCTGGGGTGGCAGGGGCCAAGTGGTGGCACTCAACTGTTAAACGCAAGGTGGGCATAGTTACCGTGATGGACAATAGAATCAAAGCAGCAGACAGAATAGTCTGACTTGTGCAGACCTATGGTGTTAGCTAGTTGATCATGGTGTTCCTAGAAGTGAAATAGATAGGAAGCCTACTAAATTCTTACTTGATCAGTATAAGCAGAAAAGTTCAAGGGAAGGTGAACAGAAGTATAACCTGAATTATAAAAACAGTCATGGCCTCTCAATCAATTCACAGACTTGAGCTGGTTTATAGACCTAGAATCCTTTGAATAAAAGGAAGGCCAGGTCCCCTTGAGGGTGGACCCCAGAACACTACCAAAAATTTATACTGCTAATCTTTACCCCAGTATTCCCCAAAGGGACCTATGACCTTTTACCAGGGTGACTGTGCATTGGGAAAAAGGAAATAATCAGTCCTTTGGGGGAGTATGCTACACTGGCTCTGAACTGACACTAATTCTAAGAAACTCAAAATATCAGTGTGGTTCACTAGTCAGAGTCACGGCTTATGGAGGTCAGATGATCAATAGAGTTTTAGCTCAGGTCCATCTCACAGTGGGTCTAGTGGGTCCCCAAACACCTCCTGTAGATATTTCTCAAGTTTCAGAATGTATAATTGGAATAGACATACTTAGCAGCTGGCAGAATGACCACATTAGTTCCCTGATCTGTAGAGTAAGGGATATTACGGTGGGAAAGGCCCAATAGAAGCCATTAGAATTGCCTCTACCTAGGAAAATAGTAAACCTAAAGCAATACTGCATTCTTGCAGGTATTGCAGAGATTAGTGCCACCATCAAGGACTTGAAGGATGTGATTATTACCACATCCTCATTCAACTCACCGATTTGGCCCGTGTAGAAGACAAATGGGTCTTAGAGAATGACAGGGTATTACGGTAAGCTTAATCAGGTGGTGACCGTAATTGTAGCTGCTGTACCAGATGTGGTTTCATTGCTCAAGTAAATTAACACATTTCCTGGTACCTGGTATGCATCTGTTGATCTGGCAAATGCTTTCTTCTCCATCCCTATCAATAAGGCCCATCAGAAACTGTTTGCTTTCAGCTGGCAAGGCCAGCAATATACTTTGACTCTCTTACCTCAGTACTGTATCAACTCTCCAGCCCTATGCCATAGTTTAATTCACGGAGACCTCGATCGCCTTTCCCTTCCACAAGATATAACACTGGTTTGTTACATTGATAACATTATGCTGATTGGATCTAGTGAGCAAGAAGTAGCAAGTGCTCTAAAACTATTGGTAAGACATTTGCACGCCAGAGGATGGGAAATAAATCCAACAAAAATTCAGGGGCCTTCTACCTCAGTGAAATTTCTAGGGGTCCAGTGGTGGGGGACATGTTGAGATACGCCTTCTAAGGCAAATGATAAATTGTTGCATCTTGCCCCTCCTACAACCCCCCCCCCACAAAAAGAGGCATAATGTCCAGTGGGCCTCTTTGGATTTTGGAAGCAGCATATTCCTCATTTGGGCATGTTACTCTAGCCCATTTACTGAGTGACCCCCAAAACTGCTGGTTTTCAGTGGGGCCCAGAATAAGAGAAGGTTCTGCAAAAGGTACAGGCTGCTGTATAAGCTACTTTGCTGCTTGGGCCACACGATCCAGGAGATTCGATGGTGCTTGAAGTGTCAGTGTCAGATAGGAATGCTGTTTGGAGACTTAAGCAGGCCCCTATATGTGAATTGCAGTGCAAGCCCTTAGGATTTTGGAGCAAAGCCCTGCCATCCTTCACAGATAACTATTCTTTTGAGAAACAGGAGAATATTTTATTATTAGTTGGGCCTTAATAAAGACTGAATGTTTAACCATGGGCAACCATGTCACCATGTGACCTGAGCTGCCCATCATGAACTGGATATTATTTGACCCACCAAACCATAAAATTGGGCATGCGTGGTGAAATTCCATCATCAAATGGAAGTGGTATATATGTGATCAGGACCAAGCGTGCCCTGAAGGCACAAGTAAGTTACATGAAGAAGTGGCCCAAATGCCCATGGCTCCCACTACTACTACACTATCTTCTCTCTCCCAGCCTACACTTATGGCCTCATGGGGAGTTTCTTACTTAATTGAGGAAGAGAAGACTTGGGCCTGGTTTTACAGATAGCTCTGTATGATAGGCAGGCACCACCCAAACACAGACAGCTGCAGCATGACAGCCCCTTTTTGAGACATGTCCGAAGGACAGTGGTGAAGGGAAATCCTCCTAGTGGGCAGAACTTTGAACAGTGCACCTGGTTGTTCACTTTGCTTGGAAGGAGAAATGGCCAGGCATGTGATCATATCCAATTCATGGGCTGTGGCTGCTGGTTTGGCTGGATGGCAGGGACTTGGAAGGAAGTTGATTGGGAAACTGGAGATAAAGAAATTTGGAGATGTGAACAGACCTCTCTGAATGGGCAAAAAGTGTGAAAATATTTTGCCTCATGTGAATGCTCACATCTTAATCTGTTGGAGCTACTGTAACAAAATGCCATAGACTGGGTAGCTTCTAAACAACAAATTTATTTCTTACAGAGGCTAGGAGGTCCAAGATCAAGGTATTATAAGACTCAGTGTTGGTGAGGGCCTGTTTCATAGATGGTGCCTTCTCTCTGTGTCCTCACATGGTGAAAGGGGCAAGGCAGCTCTCTGGGGCCTTTTTATAAGTGTACTAATCCCATTCATGAGGGCTCTACCCTCATGACCTAATCACCTCCCCCAAGACTCCATCTCCTAATACCATCATCACCTTGGTGGTTAGGATCTCAACATATGAATTTTGAGGGCAAACAAACATTCTTACCAAAGAACCACAGCAGAAAATGAATGATTTCAATAATTAAGTATATAGAATGACCGGTTCTATTGACACCAGTCAGCCTCTTTTACTAGCCATTCTTATTACTGCCCAATGGGCTCATGAACAAAGTGGGCATGGTGGCAAGGATAGAGGTTATATGGGATCAAAAACATGGATTTCCACTGACCAAGACTGACCTGGCTACGGCCACTGCTGAGTGCCCAATCTACCAGCAGCAGAGAACACTGAGCCTTCAATATGGTATCATTCCCTGGGGTGATCAGCCATCTACCTGATGTCAGGTTGATTATACTGAGCTACTTTTATCATAGAAGGGGCAGCATTTAGCCTTTACTGGAAAAGACATTCTGGATATAGATTTGTCTTCCCTGTATGCAATGCTTCTGACAAAAGTACCAGTCATGGACTTACAGAACGCCTTATCTACCATCATGATATTCCACACAGCATTGCTTCTGATTAAGAAACTCACTTCACAGCAAGAGAAGTGTGGCGGTGGGCCCATGCTCATGGAATTTACTGGTCTTACCATGTTCCCCACCATCCTGAAGCAGTTGGCTTGACAGAATGGTGGAATGGTCTTTTGAAGGGTCAGTTATAGTGCCAGATCGGTGGCAATACCTTGCAGGGCTGAGGCAAGGTTCTCTAGAAAGATGTATATGCTCTGAACCAGCATCCAATGTGTTAGGTTATTAAGTATGAAATGTCCGATTTCCTCGAGTACTAAGTTTGACAGTTGATATCTCTGACATTTCACTTTGACACTTCTTGTTTTATGGTTATTGTGAAGGTACATCCTCAGTCTTTCAAACACATGTTTTGGCTTGTGATTATCTGTCAAATTTTTATTTAGAGCAATTTTTATGAAAACATAGATGAGTCAAATATTTTGTTATTTTCAAATATGAGTTCTGTTATGGAACTAACGCAGTGCAGACAGCTTGAAATATCAACGAAGTGTTTGGGAAGGATGTGGCTAATGAATGCACAGTACGTCAATGGTTTGAAAGGTTCCATTTTGGTGATTTTAATCTTGAAAATGAGCCATGTAGGGAACCTGAGACCAAGGTGGATGATGATGAGCTGAAAGCTTTAGTGGAAGTGAATACATCTCAACCTACATGGTGAATTAGCAGCAAGGCTTGCCATTACTATGCTAACAATATTGGACCATTTACAACAAATTGGCAAGGTAAAGAAGCTGGATGGATGGGTACCATATGAATTAAATGAGCTTCAGAAGAGAAATCGTCTCAAGGCTTGCCTTTCTTTGCTGTCACAACATGACATAAAGGCAAACCTTTTCTACAACCTATTGTTATGTGTGATGAAAAATGGATTCTTTTTGACAATCATAAGCGTTTGGCACAATGGCTCGATAAAGATGAAGTGCTGAAAAACAGTCCAAAACTGAATATTTAATAAAAAAAGCTAATGGTGTCTATTTGGTGGTCCAGCGCTGGTATTATCCACTACAGCTTCATGAAACCCAGTTAATCGATTACAGTGGATGTCTACTGCAACCAACTGGATGCAATGATGAGGATGTTTGTGATTAAGCAGCTGAGACTGGTCAATAGAGATAGGCCAATCCTCTTGCAAGACAACACTTGACCACATGTCACACAAACAACGCTGCTCAAACTACAGAGGCTGGACTTGGAAACTCTCTGTCATCCACTGTGCTCACCAGACCTTGCACCAACTGATTACCACTTCTTCCAGGCTTTGGACCACTTCTTGTAAGGAAAAATACTCCATTCTCAACAAGCTGTGGAAAACGCCTTTTGCAATTTCATCACCACTAGCTCTCCAGGCTTCTTCAGTGCTGGCATAAACAAGCTACCATTTAGATGTCAAAATTGTGTCGATAGTTTAGGTGCATACTTTGATTAACTGTATTGCTTCTTGTTTGAGATATAATAAACTACACTTTTGATTTGAAATCAGACATTTCATATTTAATGACCTAATATGATGCTATTTCTCTGATAGCCAGGACTCACAGGTCCAGGAATCAAGATGGTGGAAATGGAGTGGCATCACTCACCATTACCCTCAGTGACCCACTAACAAAATTTTTGCACCCTGTTCCTGTGCCTTTCTGCTCTGCTGGCCTAGAGGTCTTAGTCCCAGGGGGAGGAATGCTTCTGCCAAGAGACACACAACAATGACTCCATTGAACTGGAAGTTAAGACTGCTACCAGGCACTTTGGACTCCTTATGTCTCTGAATCAACAGGCCAAGAAGGCAGGTGCGATGTTGGCTGGGATAATTGATCCTTGCTACTAAGGGGAAATTGGACCACTACCCCACAATGGAGATAAGGAAGAGTATGTCTAGAATACAGGAGATGCCTTAGGACATTTCTTAGTATTACCATGCCCTGTGATTAGGTCAATGGAAAACTATTATACAACAACCCAATTCAGGCAGAACTACTAATGGCCGAGACTCTTCAGAACTGAAGGTTTGAGTCACTCCACCAGGTAAAGAACCACACCAGCTGAGGTGCCTGCTGAAGGCAAAGGTAATGTAGAATAGGTAGTGGAAGAAAGAAGTTATACCAGCTATGACCATGTGACCAGTGACAGGGACAAGGACTGTTATTGTCATGAGTATTTCCTCCTTATTTTGTTATGAATACACACAAATACATGTATTTCAAATATCTTTGTTTTCTTCTCTTTCTCTTATTCCTTTATTGTGTAACATAAGATGTATTGATTTTACATTATAATATTTAAGTATTGTTAATTTTATATCATAGTATTTAAGTCACAAGATACCAAGGAGAAGAGTAAACATCACTCAAGAACTTTATCTCCTCTTCTGGGAAAGGGATTAGTGTGTTTTCAGTTGTATGCAAGATAGTTGTATCATGTTAGACAAAATTATAACATTGTTATTTTCTTTATTTGGAGATTAAGTATGGTTTAAGGAGATGTGCATGGGTGCCCAGTTGAGAAGAGCCTGACTTGTGATGGTTAATTTTATGTGTCAACTTGATTGGGTCATGGGATGCCCAGTTTTGGTTAAACATTATTTCTGGCTGTCTCTGTGAGGGTGTTTCTGGGTGAGACTGGCATTTGAATCGGTAGACTGAATAAAGCTGATTGCCCTCCCCAGTGTGGGTGAGCCTCATCCAATCCTTTGAGAACCTGAATAGAACAAAAACGTGGAAGAAGGGAGAATTTGCTTTCTCTACCTGACTGCATAAGCTGGGACATCAATCTTCTTCTGCCCTCAGACTGGGACTTACATTATCAGCATTCCTGGTTCTCAGGCCTTTGGACTCAGACTGGAGCTACATTACCAGCTTTCCTGGTTCTTCAGCTTGCAGATGGCAGACTGTGGGACTTCTTAGCTTCCATAATCACATGAGCCAATTTTATGAAATAAAAATCTCATAAAATCTCATAAAATCTCTCCCTCTCTCTGTCTCTCTCTCTTTCTCTCTCTCTACACACACACACACATATATTTATTTATACACATATATATACATATTCTATTATTCTATTGGTTCTGTTTCTCTGGACTACTCTATTACACATGGCTAGTTCCTTAACTTTCAGGTCTCAGCTCAAATGGCATTTCCTCCGGGAAGCCTTTCCTGTTACTCTCTATCGGAGGGGGGGCTGCAAACCAATGCATCAAGGGTCCAGAGGACAGTGAGTAGGGAATAAGGCAGCCAGTTGGGGATTGTGTGGAACCTGAGAATTCATGCTCTCCCTAAAGAGGGCTGCCACTACTTAGTTCCAGCTAATTTTTGCCATGTGGATATACAGATTGAATGTTGCCAGATTGTCTATCAAGAGAAGCCATAAAAATCTGGATTTGTATGTGGAAATATTCTAATTGTTAAAAACTAGTAACAAATGCAGTTTTAAAAGATACATTAGAAATCAAACAAAACATATCTGAGCCAATTCATCCCATATATCCCTAGTTTGTAACCTCTGCTCTATTACATCATTCTGTTTACTACTGCCTGAAATTATATAATTTCCTGACTGTCTCCTTTTCATCAGAGTTTAAACTCCATAAGGGACCTTGCCTGTCTGTTGAATTCTGTATTCTCAATGTTTGGAACAGTGCCTCATTCATAGTAGTCACTTTAAAAATTAGTATTATGGAAGTTCTCAAACATACACTAAAAGCAGAGATAATAGTATAATGAACCCCATGTACCATTACCTGGCTTCAAAAATTATCAATACTATGCCATTTTGCTTGACCTATTTCCTCCACTGGCTTTTTACTTGATCATTTTAAAGCAAATCCCAAACACTGTGTTACTTCAAACCATAAATATTTCAGTACATATGGACACTTTTAAAAAATCATAACCACTATGATATTACTGCTCTAACAAAATTAACAGTAAGTTCTGAATATCATGTGATACCAAGACCACATTAACATTTCCCCAATTGTCATACAGTATGTCAATAAACATTTGTTGAATAAATAAATGATGAACATATGAATATAAATATCTGACAGTATACTTTACAAAGCTTTGAAACATGATCTTCCTTATTATCATAGAAACATTAGGATGACTTATCAGAAGAGCCTTTGTTTTCAAATTTTAAAAGGTGGAGAATTGGTTCAGCCAGTACTGTTCTAGTCATGAAGATGAAACCTAAGAGTAAAATTCCATAGTGGATATTTACCTAAGAAAAATGAAGATGTATCTTCGCACAAATACTTGTACAAGAATGTTTACAGCAGATTGACTCATAATAGCTAAGTGCTGGAAACAAGCCAAATGTGTATCAACCAATGTATGGATAAACAAACTGTGATATATTCATGTAATATTATTCGGCAATAAAAGAAATGAAATACACAACAATATGCATGAATCTCAAAAACATTATGCTGAATAAAAGAAGCTGGACACACAAGTACATACTGCATGATTCCCATTATGTAAAATTGTAGAGGAGGAAAAACTAATTTGTAGTAGAAAACTATAAGAATAGTGGTTTTCTGTGGGGGATGAGGTAGGGTGAGGTGGGATTGATTGGAAACAGGGCATAACAGAATTTTCCGGGGTGATGGTAATGTTTACAGGGGTTTTAATTACACAGATGTGTACATTTTCCAAAACACATCAAATCATATACTTAAGATTTGTGCATGTTTTTGTATATAAATTTTACCAAAAAAAGAATGATAAAATATTTAGGTGGATATTTACTGATATTAGCTATTTATTTGAAATGCATCAGAAAAATAAGATGACTTGATGGAAGATGAATACAGGGATGGACAGGTGGACAGATATGTGATAAAGCAATATAGTAAAGTAGTAGAATCCAGTGTTGCGTGTACAGGTGTTTACTATATCATTCTTTCAACTTTGATATGTATTTGAAAATTTTTATAATAAAATATTGGGGAAAAAACTCAATAGTGGTTTCAGAAGATGGGAGGGAAAAAAAGGGCTAATTTGAGAACATATATGACCTTAGCCTTTCTGAGATTTTTGCTGAGCTGCCTCTCTAGCTGACTTTGGATGAACTGACCTCCACTCCCGGTTCTTGTGTAAACTGGTAGCTTCTTGGCCATATCAACAAGCATCTGCTTCTGAACCTCAGGCCTCTCTTCATTTTCATAGCGCTCTTTGTCTGTATAGGACAAGTGGAACTGGAAACACAAGTGATAGGTAAGACTTTATTATCCAAGGTTCACAGAAGAAATTAAAGACAACGATCATAACTACTTAAATGAAAGTATTTGTTACCCATCCTTGAAGCCCAGGCACCAATTTGGCTTATAACTCTCTTGGCCTAATTATCTCAATGATTTTATCTGGCTTTTATCTCATTCTTCATAACTCTTATGAGATAGGTGTATTTCATAAATAAAGAAAATAAAACAGAGAGATTAAGTTCCTTATTCAAGGTTACACTCACTCAACTAATAAGTAGCAACTCTGGGCCCCAAACCCAATTACTCTGACTTCAAGACTTGTGCCCTTCCCATTAAACCATAATATGATGTTGCACGCAGATACATAACACGTTGCTGCCAGGACCCTGGTGATGATTCACCACGCATATTAAGTTGCAAGTGTTTTTCATAGATGACATTGATGAGAAGCTAGATGAGAGTCCTTGCGACACTGTGTGCATATTCTAATCTTGCAAATGAGTAGAAATTTGGATATTCTCACTATTTGAGAATTTTTGGGCCTTGTCACCACATTAGTGCCACCCTTTGCTAATCTTGCAAAAGATATGCCAACACCCTCAACCTAAATTTCTTCATCTGTAAAATAGAGGAAATAATACCTACTTCATAAGATTGGTACAGAAGTGCTGGATAAGAAGTAATTAAAAGACTCTTTTAGAAGTCTCATTTTTGGATCATTTAAAAATATTTGATATTGTAAATCTTTGTAATTTTAACTCTTCTAGTTGGTGTGTAATGGTATCTCATTGTGATTTTATTCTGTACTCCTCTGATTACTAATGATATTGAGCACCTTTTCATGAGTTTATTGGCCATTTGGATATCCTTTTGTGAAATGCCCATTCGAGTCTTTTGTCCATTAAAAAAGAACTGGGTTGTCTTTTTTTGTATTGATTTGTAGGAATTCTTTTTATATTTTGGATACTAGTCTTTTGTTGAATATTTTCTACCAGTCTGTGGCTTTTCTTTTCAATTCCTTTATGGAGCATTTTGAGGGACAGAAGATCTTGGTGGGAATGTAGATTTATATGACCAGTTTGGAAAATTTTGGCATTATCTTTTTAAGTTAAATATATGCCTTCCCTATGACCTAGCAATTCCATTCCTAGTTATATACACAAGAGAAATGAGTATGTGTGTGTATGTATGTGTGTGTTAAAGTTTTACATATATATACACATACACAGTTGGCCCTCCCTATCCAAGGTTCTGCATTCGCAGATTCAACCTACTATGGATTACAAATATTTTTAAAAATACAACAATAAAAATAATACAAATAAAAAACAATACAGTATAACAACTATTTACATAGCATTTACAGTGTATTAGGTATTATAAGTAATCTGGAGATTATTTAAAGTATATTGGAAGATATGCATAGGTTGTATGCAGGTACTATGCCATTTTACATAAGAGACTCGAACATCTGCAGATTTTAGTAACTGTGGGGGTCCTGGAACCATTCCCCTGTGGATACTGAGGATACATACATATACCCAAAAGACATGTACAAGAATGTCCACAGCAGCTTTATTCATAATAAAAAAATAATAACAACCCAAGTGTCCTTCACCAATGGGTGAATGGATAAACTAACTGTGATAAAAGGGAAGAACTAACAGCAATAAAAGTAAATGAACAACTGAAAATGCATCAACATGGATGAATCTAAAAAACACTATGTTGAGTGAAAGGCTTACACAGAATAGTGCATATTATGATTCCCTTTTTATGAGGTTCAAAAACAAGCAAAAGTGATTTATGGTGATAAAAGTCAGATTAGTGGTTACCTCTCAGAGGAGGTTGATTGGAAATGGATACGAAACACGTTTTATGAAGCCAACATCAACCGGATACCAAAACCAGGAAAGGATGCAACAAAAAAAGAAAACTACAGACCAATATCCCTTATGAATATAGACACAAAAATTCTCAACAAAATTCTAGCAACTGAATTCAGCTGCTTATCAAAATGATAATCTATCATGACCAAGTGGGCTTCATCCCAGAGATGCAGGGATGGTTCAACATACGCAAATCTATAAATGTAATTCAATACATAAACAGAAGTAAAAATGAATACCATGCGATCCTCTCAATAGAGGCAGAAAAAGCATTTGACAAAATTCAGCACCCTTTTATGATAAGAACACTCAACAACATAGGCATAGATGGGACTTACACAAAATGATAAAAGCCATATATGACAAACTCACAATCAACATCATACTAAACGGGGAAAAATTGAAAGCATTCCTACTTAGAACTGGAACCAGACAAGGTTGCCCTATATCACCACTTCTTTTTTTTTTTATTATTTCAGCATATTATGGGGGTACAGATGTTTAGGTTACGTATGTTGCCCTTGCCTCCCTCTCCCCCCACCAAGTCTGAGTTTCAAGTGTATCCATCATCCCACGGATGGTGCGCATTGCATTCTTTGTATATGCATATACCTGTCCCCTCCTCTCCCCTCCCCCCTGCCCGACATCCAATAGATGTTATTCTTATATGTGCACTTATGTGTTGATCAGTTAATACCAATTTGATGGTATCACCACTTCTATTCAATATAGTGCTGGAAGTCCTAGCCAGAGCAATCAGACAAGAGAAGGAAATCAAGGGCATCCAAATGGGGGCAGAAGAGGTCAAACTATCACTGTTTGTTGCAGATAATTTAAATTATCTTACCTTAAAAATTGGAAATAAATAAACTCACTGTTTTATTTAATTTTAATTTTTTTTTTCTTTTAGAGACAGATGGAGTCTTATTTTGTCACCAAGGCTGGAGTGCAGTGGTGTGATCATAGCTCACTCAAGACTTGAACTCCTGGGCACAAGCAATCCTCCTGTCTCAGCCTCCCAAGTAGCTAGGACTGCAGGGATGCACCACCACACTGCTGTGGCCACTCTATTTTAAGAACCATTAACTAGTAAGGTATTTTTATGGTATTATGTCATTCTCGAGTAGAGTGAGAATTAAGTCCCCCCCTGGGATTATGTGGAAATGTGTAGGGGTATTTGAGCTGTTACAATAAGTGTGGTATGCTATGGGCATTTAATCCTTAGCCCAGCGTGCTAAAGATTCTGCAATGAACTGAACAGATGCATATAACTAAGAATTTTCCCAACAAAAAGGCAATAAACCAATGTGATAAAATGTACCTAAATATTATAAATTAATAGAAAAAACAACTGGCTATTTTGTTTTCTTAGAAGAACAATTATACTGACTAACACAAAAGTATAAGGTTTTAAAAAATTCTTTTTAACTTTGATAATTAAAAGTAGTACCTTGGGGCAGCAGCACAATTCACAATTGCAAAGATGTGGAAACAACCCAAGTGCCCATCAATACATGAGTGGATTAATAAAATGTGGTATATGTATACCATGGAGTTCTATTCAGCCACAAAAAACAATGGTGATCTAGCACCTCTTGTATTATCCTGGATAGAGCTGGAACCCATTCTACTAAGTGAAATATTCCAAGAATGGAAAAACAAGCACCACATGTACTCACCATCAAATTGGTTTCAACTGATCAACACCTAAGTGCACATACAGCAATAACATTCATCGGGTATTGGGCAGGTGGGAGGGGGAGGAGGGGATGGGTATATACACACATAATGGGTGCGGTGTGCACCGTCTGGGGGATAGATATGCTTGAAGCTGACTCAGGTGGGGCAAGGGCAATATACGTAACCTAAACATTTGTACCCCTATAATATGCTAAAAGAAAAAAGAAAAAAATTTTGGGGATATCCTTGGGAATATAACTTTATTATGGTACACCGCACCTACTTGAAGGGCACAGGCAGAGTTGTTTATATTTGTATGTGATAAATATCTTGTGGTTATTCAACAGGTTGGTTTTGGTTTGGAATAAGATGCCAGGCGTGGATGCCCTATTTCTGGCACTAACCAAGCCTTATCAAGAATTAGAATGCAATGAGCCAGTAAATGCATTTTGGATGGGATGGCTGATGATACGTTGGGATGTATCTGGTATTAGAGAAATTAATATTGTGGCTATTAAATAGGACCAAAGAACTCTCCTTTTCTTTTTACAAATTAAAAATGAAGATGTGGTCTTAAATGTTAGATATTTGCAGTCCTTGTCTAAATCCTATCATGTCACCCAGTTTAGGCCTATAAGACTTCCAATCAATCAGTGTTTCTACTGGCCTACAAGCTTCATAAGTGATGTGAAGGGGACACTTATTTTTATTGAGATAAAATTCATATAACAGAAAATTCCATTTTAAAGTGTACATTTTGTAGTGTATAATTCAGTGGCATTTAGTACCTTCACAGTGTTGTGCAGCCATTACCACTATCTAGTTCCAGAACATTTTCATCTCCCCAAAAGGAAATCCCATACCCATTATAGTGTCATTCCCCATACCTCCCTATCCCCAGACCCTGGCAATCACTAATCTACTTTCTGTCTCTGTGGATTTGCCTTTCTAGATATTTCACATAAATGTGATCAAAACTATGTGGTCTTTGGTGTCTGGTGTCTTTCAATTAGCATAATGTTTTAAAGGTTCATCCATGTTGTAGTATACATCAGTACTACATTCCTTTTCATGGCTGAATAATATTCCACTGTGTGGACATACCACACTTTTTAAATCCATTTATCCATTGATGGACATTTGGGTTGTTTCTACCTTTTGGCTATAGTAAATAGCACTGCTATAAACAGTCATGTATAAGTATTTGTTTTGATAACTGTTTTCAATTCTTTTGAGCATATATCTAGGAGTGGAATTTCTGGGTCACATGGTAATTCCATATTTAACTTTATGGAATTGTTCCTTAACTGCACAGCTGTTTTCCATACTGGCTATACCATTTTACATTCCTAGTATCAATGTATGAGGATTCTGATTTCTTCACATCCTCACCAACACTTGTTATTTTTCATTCATTAAATTATTTAATTTTGACTATTCTAGTAGGTGCAAAGTGGTATCTCATCATGGTCTTGATTTGTATCTCTCTAATGACTTATGATGTCAAGCATCTTTTCATGTGCTTTTCAGACATTTCTGTATTATATTCTTTGGAGAAATGTCTACTCAAGTCCCTTCCCCATTTTTAAATTGTTTGTCTTTTTGTTATTCAGTTGTATGAATTCTTTATATAATTTGAACACTTGACATGTCAGATATATGATTTGCAAATATTTTCTCCCATTCCTTGGGTGATTATCTCATTTACTGGATAGTGTTGTTTGATGTACAAAAGTTTTTAATTTTGATAAAGTCAAATTTATCTTTTCTTTTTTTTTGCTGCTTGTGCTTTTGGTGTCATATCTAACAATCCATCGCCACATCCAAGGTCATGAAGATTTTCTCCTAAGTTTTGTAGGTTAGGTCTTACGTTTATTCAGGTCTTCAATTTTTTTTTTTTTTTTTATTTTTGGAGACAGGGTCTTGCTCTGTCTCCCAGGCTAGAGTGCAGTGGCATCATTATAGCTCACTGCAACCTCAAACTCCTGGGCTCAAATGATTCTTCTGCCTCAGCCTCCCAAGTAGCTAGGACTACAGGCACGTGCCACCACACCTGGTTAATATTAAAATTTTTTGTAGAGATGATGTCTTTCTATGTTGTCCAACCTGGTCTCAAACTCCTGGCTTCAAGCAATCCTGCTGCGTTGGCCTCCCAAAATTCTGGGATTACAGGTGTAAGCCACTAAGCCTAGCCCGGTAGTCACCTTTTTGTGACTGGTTTATTTCACTTAGCATAATGTCCTCGAGTTTCATCTATGTTGTAGCACATGTCAGAATTTCTTTCCTTTTCAAAAGCTGAATAATATTCCATTGTATGTATATACCAAATTTTATTTATCCATTCATTTGGGTTACTTCCACCTTTTGGCTATTGGGAATAATGCTGCTATAAACATGGGCATACAAATATTTCTTCGAAACCTTACTTTCCATTCTTTTCGGTATACATTCAGAAGCCGAACTGCTAGATCATATGGTGTTCTATTTTTAATTCTTTGAAGAACCAATATACTGTTTTCCATAGTGGCTGTATCATACCCACCAACAGCTCACAGGTGTTCCAAGTTCTCCGCATTCTCGCCAACACTTGCTGTTTTCCATTTTTTTCTTGGTAGTAGGCATCCTAATAGGTATGAGGTGGTATCTCCCTGTGGTTTTGATTTACATTTACCTAATGATTAGTGATGTTCAGCATCTTTTCATGTGCTTCTTGGTAATTCGTACCTCTTCTTTGGAGAACTGTCTAGTTGAGTCTTTTGACCATTTTAAATGAGCTGTTTGGTTTTTTGTTGCTGAATTATAGAAGTTCTTTTATATTCTGGATACTAGCTCCTTGTCAGATATATGATTTGCAAATATTTTCTCCCATTTCGTAGGTTGCCTTTTCGCTCTGTTGATTGTGTCTTTTGATGCATGAAAGTTTTTGATTTTGATGTCCAATTTACGTGTTTTTGCTTTTGCTTCCTGTACTTTTGGTGTCATATCCAAGAAATCATTGTCAAATCCAATGTCATAAAATTTTTCCCCTGTGTTTTTTCCTGAGAGTTTTATAGTTCTAGCTCTTATGTTTAGGTCTTTCATCTATTTTGAGTTAATTTTTGTATATTGTGTAAGGTAAGGGTCCTACTTCATTCTTTTGCATGTGGATATCCAGTTTTTCCAACAACCTTTGCTGAAAAGACTATCCTTTCTCCATTGAACGGTCTTAGCATCCTTGTTTAAAATTTCTGACCAAATATATGAGTGTTCTTATTTCTGGGCTCTCTATTGTATTCCATGGGTCTATCTATCTGTCTTTATGCCAGTATCACATCGTTTTTATTACTGTAGCTATGTAGTAAGTTTTGAAATCAGGAAGTGCGAAATGCCAATTTTGTTCTTTTTCGAGATTGTTTTGGCTATTTCCAATCTCTTTGAAAGTCCATATAAATTTTAGAATGGAATTTTCTTTTTCTGCAAAAAATATCATTGGGATTTTGATAGAGATTGCATTGAATCTTAATTTGGGTAGTATTGACATCTTAACAATATTAACTCTTGCAATCCATGAACACAGAATGTCTTTCCATTTGTTTGTGTCTAATTTCTTTCAGTAATATTTTTTAGTTTTGGGTGTATAAGTCTTTCACCTCCTTGGTTAAAATTATTCCCAAGTATTTTATTCTTTTTGATGCTATTATAAATGGAATTTTTAAAAAATTTCCTTTCAGATTGTTCATTGCTAGTATATCAAAACAATTGATTTTTGTGTGTTGACATATTGATTTTATATACTGCAATTTGATGAATTCATTTATTAGTTGTAATAGTTTTTTGTGTGTGGAATCTTTACGGCTTTCTATATATAAGATCATGTCATCTGCAAACAGAGATAATTTTACTTCTTCCAGTACAGTTTGGATGCCTTTTATTTCTTTTCTTGCTTACTTACACTGGCCAGAAGAAGTGTTCCTTCCTTTATTCTTTTTGGAAGAATTTGTGAAGGATAGATGTTATTTTCTCTTAAATATTTGATAGAATTCATCTGTGAAGCCATCTGGTCCTCGGATCTCCTACAACTTACATGCTGTAGGTCTATCCAGATTTTTTATCTCTTCTTGAGTCAGTTTAGGCAGTTTGTGTATTTCTAGGAATTTGTCCATTTCATCTAGGTTATCTAATTTTTTGGCACACAATTCTTCATATTATTTTCTTACAATTCTTTCTATTTCTGTAAGTTTGGTAGTAATGTCCTCATTTTCATTTCTGATACTAGCTGTTTGTGCCTGCTTTCCTTTCTCCTTCCCCTCCCTTTCCTTCCCTTCCCTCCTTCTTTCTCAGTCTAGCTAAATGTTTGTCAATTTTATTAAGTTTTTCAAAGTCTCACTTTTGGTTTTGTTAGTCTATTGTTTTTTATTCCCTCTTCTGTTTATTTCTGTTTTAATCCTTATGATTTTCTTCTGTTAACTTTGGTTTTAGATTGCTATTTATTTTCTGGTTCTTTAAGATTATAGTTAGACAATTTATATTGAGATATTTATCCTTTTTAAATGTAGGTGTTTACAGCTATAAACTTTGCTCTCAGCACTGCTTCACTGCATCCCATTTTTTTGGCATTTTTTTCATCCATCTCAAAGTACTTTCTAATTTCCCTTGTGATTTCTTATTTGATTAATTGGTTCAGAGTATGTTTAATTTCCACATATTGGTAAATTTGTAGTTTTCTTTATGTTGTTGATTTCAGTTTCATCCCACTGCAGTCAGAGAAGATACTTTATATGATTTCAACCTTTTAAATTTATTGAGATTTGTTTTATGGCTTAATACATGGTCTATCCTAGAGAATATGCCATGTACACTTGGGAGGAAGGTGTATTCTGCTGTTTTGGAGTGGAGCGTTCTATACATGTATGTTACATGTAGCTGGTATATAGTGTTGTTCAAATCCTCCATGTCCTTATTGATCTTCTGTTTAGTTCTATCCACTACTGAAAAAAAATGGAGTATTGAAGTCTGCAACTACCATTGTAGAACTATGTGTATTTTTTCCTTTAATTTTGTCATAAATTTTTGCTTCTTATACTTTGAGGCTCTCTTGTTAGGTGCATATGTTTATAATTGTCACATATTCTTGATAAATTGACCTTTTTATCAATATATAATGTCCTTCTTTTGTCTCTTGCAACAGTTTTTGATGTAAAGTCTCTTTTGTGTGATATTATTGCAGCTACCCTTGCTCTGTTGTGATTATCATTTGCACGGAATATCTTTTTAGAATCTTTTACTTTCAACTTATTCATGTCTTTGGTTCTAAACTTAGTCTTTTGCAGACAGCATAAAGATATAACTAGTACAAACTCTATGGAAAGCAATATGGAGATACCTCAAAGAACTAAAAGTAGAACTACCAATTTGATCCAGTAATCCCACTACTGGGCATCTACCCAAAGGAAAAAAAGACATTCTCTAATAAAGACATCTGCACTCGGATGTTTACAGCAGCACAATTCACAACTGCAAAGATGTGGAAACAACCCAAGTGCCTATTAATACATGAGTGGATTAATAAAATGTAGTATATATATACCATGGAATATTACTCAGCAACAAAAAAGCAATGGTGAACTAACACCTCTTGTAATATTATCCTGGATGGAGCTGGAGCCCATCCTTCTAAGTGAAGTATCACAGGAATGGAAAAACAAGCACCACATGTACTAGCCATCAAATTGGTACTAATTGATCAACACTATGTGCACATATGGAAGTAACATTCATCGGGTGTCAGGCAGGTGAGAAGGGGCAGGAGGGGATGGGTATATTCACACCTAATTGGATCAGTGTGTACTGTCTGGGGGATGGGCATGCTTGTAGCTCTGACTCGTGTTGTGCAAAGGCCATATATGTAACCTAAACGTTTGTACCCCTGTAATATTCTGAAATTTAAAAAAATTTTTAAAAAGATATAATAGATAGTGATTTTTTTAACCACTCTGCCAATCTCAGCCTTTTAATTGGATAATTTAATCAATTTATATTTCAAGTAATTATTCATTAGGAAGGACTTCTACCATTTTGTTCTTTATTTTCTACATATCTTATATCTCTTACGTTCTTCAGTTCCTGCCCTTCTCTGTAGTTAATTTTATTTTTCTTGTGTACCATTTTGATTCCAGGAAGGCAAAAATTTAAACCAGTATTTTTTCCTAATGTTTAGAGGCAGTTAAAATCTCTGCTATTGTTTTTTTCCTACTTTGGAACCTAACCTGTTTTAGAGTAGTTGCACATTATAAATGCCTGATATGATCACAAATTCTTTCACAAACCCTTCCAAACAAATGTTGCATGAAACATTTTGATTCAAGAGAACAGTTTGAAAATGTTTGATTTAACTGTTGTATTTTTTTCTCAGAGTCTTGCTGGGTACTAAAATAATAGTTTTATAGAATTGATCTAGATGAGGCCCCAGAATCCAAGTGGGTTCTTGTTTTTCTAATTATATTACCAATGCAGGTAGTGGTTTTCTAGTCTTAAGGATATCCAGGGCTGAAGATTTCACAAACTCCTTCAACAGCCTATCCTATCCTTAATTCACCTATAAGAGTCCTTCCTTAAGATTACCATGACTCTTTTGTAATAGAAGTTATTTGCTCCTTTTATTGTCCTCTTCTTGCTTTATTGGTATGTTTACTTTCCTCTGTTCTTAGCCTTTAAGAAGTAACCAATATTCTTACCTTCTGGTTTGGCTGCTGTGGAAGTGTAAAGATAGACTTCCAGTAGGTCCAGGCAAAGAACACAAAGATGGCATGGTAGAGTATGAGGTAGATAACTGAAATTAAAAAAAAATCAGTGTTTATATTATCTTTTTATCCATTTCTAAGAGTTCAAAAAGACAAAGCTCAATGACGAATTTCTACTTCTTTTCCTATTATCACATATTCTCTAATATTATTATGAAATGTTAATTCTTAGCATTTTCCCATGCAGTGACACAAACAAGTCATAATGCCAAATTTTGAACCAAAGACTTTCTGGAAGTTGCATGCCTTTAAAGTTGCCATATGATTCTGGAAGCAAAAGGGGGAATGTCCTTTATATGACAATGTGGGGGAAGCTATTTAATACTTTAGCCAATTGTCATTATCTCTGCCATTGTGGGTGCTCAAAGGTGATGATGATACAATTTACACAGCATTTTAGAGTTTACAACAAGCTTTCACATGTATTATCTCATTTAATTTTCTCAATAACTTTATGAGCTAGGTAATAGGATAGTTTATCAGGGGTAGTTGATTAACCAAAGTCACACACTTACTCTATAACATAGCCAGGTATTAAACACAGGACTTCAGACTCTAAATCCTAAGTTCTTTTCAGTAGCTCCAAAGACTACACACTTTTGAAGTGTGAGTTATACTTTTGAGACAGTTGTACATGTGGCTCTCCATGCCTTTCTTTTCATGGTCTTTGCCTCTTAGATAGCTCTTCTGATATGGAGAATTTTGGTATTCTGCACAGAGGTGGTTATAAAACTAAAAATCAGTTTACTGTTTCACTGCAAGTCCTTGAATGGCATGGTCTTATTATTTCAATCCATCAGAAAGACGCAAGGGAATGACGTGACAAGACCAAAGTTAATAGGACTGAGCCATTCATACATTTACGGCTGAATTGGAAAAAGCCTTACTCTCTTGGCCCAGTGCTCAAAGACCAATACTTTAAGACCTTTTATATGTGCTTGATTTTTGTAATTATAAAATCTCATCTTAAAATTCAAGCAATATGAGGTAAAAAATAAATGTCCACTGCATGCATACATCTTACTTCTCACTTCCCCATCCTAAAGCATAACACTTCCTTGGTGTTTGGTATGTATCATTCCAGATCTTATTTTTATATGTTTATATAAATATATGCACACAATAAACATGAAATGTTTGTAATATTTTAAATTTTTCATTATATTTTTTTGAAAGGTAATACATTCACAAAGTTCAAAATTTGAAGGTATAGAATAGTATACAGTGAAAACTCTCCCTCCTATCCCTGTCCCTCAGCCACCCAGTTACCCTACGGAAGAAACCAATGTCACAAGGCCATGACTTTATTGTGTATCCTTTCAGATTTCATATGTATAAAATCACCCAAATATTGTGTTTTCTCACGCAAATAGCAGTATTCAATACACACTTTTTTTTGCATCTTACTTCTTTTTCATTTACTGTAAGTTGGAGATCATTACACTTAATATAACTTAGACAGAGTGAGCTTCCTCACTCTCCTTTTAAAAGGTTACATGGGATTCCATTGCATGAAGGTATCATAATTTATTTAACCAGACTGTCTATGGTGGAAATTTAGTTTTCCCTCCCTTCTCTTGCTACTACAAATAATGCTTCAATGAATAATTTGTATATATGTCATCAGCACATGTACAAAAAATACCTGTAGGATCAATTCTCTAAAGTGGAACTGTGAGGCCAAATGGTATGCTTTTTGGTAGATAGTGCCAAATTGCCATTAAGAAAAGTTGTATTTAATTTACATTTTCATCATCAATGAATGAGAGTGCCTCTTTCTCCACAGTTTAGCCTTTGTGAAGTGTTATTAGAATTTTTTATCTTAGGCAAGACCTTTAAATTGTTTCTTGTTTTTATGTTTCCATTTTTCTTTTTTTTATTTCAAAATATTATGGGGGTACAAACACTTTGGTCACATAAATTACCTTTGCACCTCCTGAGTCAAAGCGACAAGTGTGTCTGTTCCGCAGACAACACACACCACACCCATTAGGTGTGAATTTACCCATTCCCTCCTACCCCCTCCCATCTGCCTGATCTCCGATGAATGTTACTTCCATATGTGCATATAAGTGTTGATCAATTAGTACCAATTTAATGTTGAGTACATGTGTTGTTTGTTTTTCTATTCTTGTGATACTTCACTTAGAAGAATGGACTGTAGCTCCATCCAGCATAATACAAGAGGTATTAGTTCACCATTTTTATGGGTAATACTCCATGGCGTGTGTGTGTATGTGTGTGTGTGTGTGTATATATATATATACTACATTTTATTAATCCACTCAAGTATTGATGGGCACTTGGGTTGTTTCCACATCTTTGCAATTGTGAATTGTGCTGCTATAGACATTCGAGTGCAAATGTCTTTTTCATAGAATGTCTGTTTTTTCCTTTGGGTAAATACCCAGTAGTGGGATTGCTGGATGAAATGTTTCTTTATGTGTTATCTTTTGCTGTGGTTTTGTTTCTTTGATTTTATGAGGTTTATTCAGGGAAAATACTATGCCAAAGTTAGAAGGGATATATGGTAACCCATGTTCCTTCAGTATGGAATCTTGATTTTAAAGAGATCAGGAGAAAACAATTTTATGTTTACCCTCTCATTGTGCTCTTTGAGAGTAACGAGGTTAACCAATTTGGGTCACCTGAATGGTTGAGAACTAAACTCTTACTCTTGGAAGTATTTTAAGGGCATTAAACTATAGTTTTTATTCCAACGACTAAGATGGGAAGTGTGGGACTTTAACTTGTTCCAGCTGTTACTACATACTAATAACTGGTTTAATCATGGAACTGGAAATAGCTGGCTCCCATTCCTGTATTCCAGGGTTTCATAGAATTATGGGTACTTTTTTGCAGATGGGTGGAAAATGAAGGCTGTTGAGGTTAAATGCCTAAGTCAAGGTCATTCAATAGATTGCTAGAATAGGGACTGTACCACAGATTTCGTAAAAATCTTAGAGTTGGGTGAGACCATAGAGATCATCTAGTTCAACCCTCTTATTTTATAGAGAGGCAAATGAGGCCCAGGGAGGGCAAGTAATTTGATCAGGATTACCCAGCAAAGGTATGGAAGCAATGGAACCAGAATCCAAGTTTCTTCACTTCCAGTCCAGAGTGCTTGTCCTTAAAGCAGTGATTCTCAAAATTCAGTTTGCATCAAAATCACCCAGAAAGGTTATTAAAATGCACATTGCCAATCCCTATACCAAAGATTCTAAATTGGTAGTTTGAGATGGAGTCCAAGAATCTAACAACTCCCCTAGGTGATTGTGAGGTAGATGACTCACGAAAAACAGGGTCTTAGAGGCCATTTGGTTGTCCAGCCTACCATCTCAAGAAGGAAGCTCCTCTCCCACATCCCTGGAAGGCAAATATATCATCTTTACCAATACACTAAAGTGAGTATTCTTGAACTCCGGGCAGGCCTCATGATTCCCGATTTGTTTCTCCCTACATATATATGATGTTCCTAAGCTATGGTCCCAAATGTGTACATGTCTATTCTTTTTTGCCTTAAAAATGTGCAACACATTTCTTTATAATTAATTCTTTTGTACCTAGAACAGACATCCTTACAAACTGCAGGGACACTGAGTCTTTCCTTTCAAGTGTGATGTTGCAGTGGGGTTTCAGATCATTAGGGAAATCAAACAGCTGTGAACTATATCCCTGAACTGTTGCTACTCATTGACATTGGAATGGAAATGGGAAAACATCTTTTTAAGCAAATAGGCGCAGTAGAGCCTTTCACTTATCTGGCAGTGATTACAGTCATAGAACATCAGAAGCTGCTAGAGCTATGATTATTGCATGAAAGCCAAAAGCCTTTCAAGTGTTTTTTTTTTATTTCCTTACACAAGGTGTAAAGGTTTCCAGGGGGAGCAGAAATCAACCATAAGGAACGTGACCAACTGCCAAGGAAAAAT
>RJWJ010024910.1:0-24411 GCA_004363605.1 Indri indri | reverse complement strand
CACTTCGTAAGAGTAAGCACTGCTCAGAAATCAAAAAAGGCCAAGAGAAACTTTTTTAAAGAACAGCTGTATAAAACAAATACAGTAAAGGCTGATTTGACTCCTTCCTCTTCTGAAAGCAAGCAAGTAGGTTTGAGTAAGGGTCAGAAGGATGACTCAGAATGGTTAAGTAGCGATGTGATCTGCATCGATGATGACCCCATTTCTGAAGTACCTATACATGAAGATACTCAAGAAAGTCACTCTTTGAAAACACATTTGGGAGATGAAAGAGGTAAAAATTATTTTATCTTCATTTCAATATGTTGACTATATTGTTTTATGCAAAGCTAAGCATTGGGAATAATAGTGAATATGATACAGCTTTTGTCCTTAAGGATCTCAGAATCTATAGTGGGACTTTTTGACTAATCTGATGGCCACATTTTTTTTTTTTGAGGCAGAGTCTCACTCTGTTGCCCTGGCTAGAGTGAGTGCCGTGGCATTAGCCTCGCTCACAGCAACCTCAAACTCCTGGGCTCAAGTGATCCTACTGCCTCAGCCTCCCGAGTAGCTGGGATTACAGGCATGCACCACCATGCCCGACTAATTTTTTCTATATATTTTTAGTTGTCCGATTAATTTCTTTCTATTTTTAGTAGAGACGGGGTCTCGCTCTTGCTCAGGCTGGTCTCGAACTCCTGAGCTCAAACCATCCGCCCGCCTCAGCCTCCCAGAGTGCTAGGATGATGGCCACATTTTTAAGGCAGGGCATATTGATGAAATGGAAGGTTTCCTAATTATCTTAATTTCAAGGATAGCTCTGTGATTTTGTACATGAAGAAAATGCAGTAGTTCCCCCCTTACCCACGGTTTCAAGTTCTGAGGTTTCAGTTACCCACAGCTAACCAAGGTCTGAAAACATTACATCACTACTCTTGTGCTTTGGGACCATTATTAAGAAAAACAAGGGTTACTTGAACACAAGCACTGCAGTACCGAGACAGTCGATCTGATAACTGAGACCACTGCTAAGTGACTAACGACAAATCTGGTGGACAGAGCCAGTTGGTGTGAGATTTTTGGTTTTTTTTCCAAGACAGAGTCTCACTCTGTTGGCCCGGCTAGAGTGCTGTGGTGTCAGCCTGGCTCACAGCAACCTCAAAGTCCTGGGCTCAAGCAATCCTCCTGCCTCAGCCTCCCGAGTAGCTGGGACTACAGGCATACGCCACCATGCCTGGCTAATTTTTTCTATATATTTTTAGTTGTCCAGATAATTTATTACTATTTTTAGTAGAGATGGGGTCTCGCTCTTGCTCAGGCTGGTCTTGAACTCTTGAGCTTAAAACAATCCACCCGCCTCAGCCTCCCAGAGTGCTAGGATTACAGGCGTGAGCCACCACGCCGGGCCAAGATTTTGATCATACTACTCAAAAAAGCATGAAATTTAAAACTTAGGAATTATTTATTTCTGGAATTTTCTATTTACATCACAGTGCTTATGTCACTCACCTCGCTTCATTTCATCATGTGGACATTTTTTCATCTCACATCTTCACAGGAAGGATGAGTACAGTATAATAAGATGCTTTGAGCAAGAGAGGTATCACATTCACATAGCTTTCATTACAGTATATTATAATTTTTTCTATTTTATTATTAATCTCTTACTTTGCCTAATTTATAAATTAAACTTTATCATAGGTATGTATATATAGGAAAAATATTCAATACTATCTGTAGTTTCAGATATTGACTGGGGGTGTTGGAGTGTCTCCCCCTTGGCTAAGGGGGGACTACTATAAGGGCCATAGAGGTTAAAATGGCTGTTAGTGGTAGAATTGGAAAGTGGAACTAAGCCTTTCTACTATAATTCCTTTATGGCTTGTTGCCATCTAATATTGATGTATAATGTGACCTAATCGTGCTATTAAAGTATTATAAATTACAGTCAGAATTTTTCCTGGATAGATCTTGTAGTTATTAAACATCCAAAACTTGATAACTGAGATTAGCCACTTGTGGAAGTAACCCATATGGTTAATGAACTCTTATGAAAGAAAATAGTTGTAAACATGAGACTAAAATTTTCAAATATCTGAATCCTATCAAGGTTACTATAGGGTGAGAGAGGACTGAAAAGTGATTGTTAATAAGCAAAACTATAGTTTAATCAATGGTTTTGCCGTTTCTGAAGAAAAATTTTGTTAAAAGGTAAACTAGAGAGCAACAATTTGGCATTGTGTTTTTGCACACAGTCCAAAAGAGAGACTTAAACAACTCGGAAGCCTTTGTGGTAAAGATGGTTTTTCTGTATAAGCAGCAATGTTTGTGCTATTATCAAACTTATTTGTTGCACTTTACCCTTATTCAAATGTGAGAGAAAAATTTTAAAATGCCAGTGTCAATGTCAAGTATGGGTTTCATAATTTAACTGGAAATAGGCATGAAAATCCCTAAGCAAATCTTTGGCCTCAATTCAGCATTCATTGGACTTGTATCAGTTGACTTAATAATCATTTATGAAGAAATAAGCCAATATTAACATGCAGAAGGAAAGAACTGGTATACAAAGTGTTATGATTGTTCATGACTTGCCAGAATCACTCTCCCTTAAGTGCTCTTGCACTGTTCTGTCTCATTAATTATTAAAATAACCTATGTTTATCAACTGTTTTACTTTAGATAATAGTGAAAAGAAGAAAAATTTGGAAGAAGCTGAATTACATTTAACTGAGAAAGTTCCATGTATTGAATTTGAACATGATGATTATGATATAGATTTTGTTCCACCTTCTCCAGAAGAAGAAATTATTTCTGCTGCTTCTTCCTCTTTAAAATGCTTTAGGTAAAATGGCTAATTAATTAGTAAACATTATTTTTCTGGGATACTTTAAATTTATTTAGTTATATAGTATCATTTCTATATAAATGTATTTTGTGCTTCTGCACAGTTTATTTTACATCCAAATGAAAGCCTCAAAAAATCCCTATTTATACATTTAATTTAATTGGTAGTATTCTGAAGATGTGTAAATCCCATTATGATTAATTACATGGAAACTCCAAACAATTTTATGTAGTTGATTTTAACAGAAGGAATATATCTCTAAAAATATAGTTCTAAATTCCTGGACCTCAACTGACACAAACTACCCTATTATTTGGGAAATGAATTAGTACATAATATGTCCTTTTTTTTTCTTTATTTATTTTAAATCCTGCAGGATAGAATTGGCCATTGTATTTGTCATTCACTCAATCTTAGCAAATTAGTGACATGCTTATTGTTAATTGGTAGTATTATGAGAAAAATAGATATTCCACATGGCTTATCAATAGCTTAAATTGCTAATTGTCGTTGCTACCTCTGTCCTCACCCCAGTCTAAATCTCAATCCAGTAGACTGGTAGAGTATATATGATGCTATTTAATCAGTATCTTGATGAGAAACATCCCTGCAGTATATCACCTTAATTAGGGAGGGAAGGAGGCTAGGGGAGGGGTAGGGGAAGGGTTTGTATGCATAACTAGTTCAGTTTCTTTTGGTTTGTGTTTTAATGGTGTGTTGGGATGTTTGAAGAGGTGGGAAAGGTTGAAGTGTGATTACTATTTGATAATGAAATTAAGGAAATATAAGAGCTCCCTTTTTTCTTTCTGATAGAAATTTAGCTAGAACTGTAGAAAGTGAAAAACTGAGCAAAGTTTCCAGGGAGTCTAGATTCTAAATCATCATTCTCTTTTTTTTTTTTTGAGACAGAGTCTCACTGTGTTGCCCGGGCTAGAGTGCCGTAGCGTCATCCTAGCTCACAGCAACCTCAAACTCCTGGGCTCAAGCAATCCTTCTGCCTCAGCCTCCCAAGTAGCTGGGACTACAGGCATGCGCCACCATGCCCGGCTACTTTTTTCTGTATTTTTAGTTGTCCGATTAATTTCTTTCTATTTTTAGTAGAGACAGGGTCTCGCTCTTGCTCAGGCTGGTTTTGAACTCCTGAGGTCAAACAATCCACCCGCCTTGGCCTCCCAGAGTGCTAGGATTACAGGCGTGAGCCACTGCACCCAGCCTATCATTCTCATTTAACAGATGAAAAAACTGAGGCCCAGGAAGGAGCAGGGAATTGCCAAGGATGATGTAATTAATGGCAAATGGACTAAGATCCAGTGTAGTACTTTTCTCTTGTGACATAGTGATTCCTTATTAAATACCTGGGTTTTGGCCAGGCACAGTGGCTCACGCCTGTAATCCTGGCACTCTGGGAGGCCGAGGCGGGAGGATCGCTTGAGGTCAGGAGTTTGAGGCTGCAGTGCACTATGATTGCACCTATAAATGGCCACTGTACTCCTGCCTGGGCAACATAGTGAGACTGTCTCTAAAAAAAATAAAAATGAAAAAAGAGGAGGAATACTAGTAGTCCCACAATTCCAACATTTTCTTTATTCATGTTCCGTTTTGATCCTTCTCTACGTGTATGTTTGATTTTTGCGTTGTTGTAATCAACATGTAGCTGTGATTTTATATTCTGCTTCTTTTAACATTGTTTCTAAAATGTTTTCCAATTGCTACCTATTTTTATTCCCTTTAAAGGCTACATAATTTATTGGGTTGTCACACCATAAATAACTTTACCCAGATTTTTACAAATTGGAAAATAGTTACTTACAATGTTACTTCCAAGGTAGACTCTTTCTGTATATTTTCCATTGCAACTTGGTATACTTATTTGTATGTGTTATAAAACTGAAATAGAATATTCACAAATACCTTATGTGTGGTGTACACAAATTTCATTTAACATTTTATTTCATTTCATTTGTTATTAAATTCTGGTTGTTACCCTCTGAATTTCAGAGATCAAATGGTCAGACACTACATAACAGGAAAGAAAGACATGTTTTTGTATCGCCTCCCTTCCAAACCTTAGCTGGCCCTCAGAATTCTTTATCTTCAGGCCCCAAGTTACCTTTTTTAGCTTTTTCTTCAATTTTGCCCTTGCAATAATCCTAAGCTCCAATGAGCCTAATGAGTCAAACCAACAATCTTGAAAACGTTATTAAAAATATGACCATTTTCTTTAATTATAACATGCTATTGTTTAAAAGATAATATAAAAATAGTTACTCATCACTGTTTTGATTTAGTTAGAAAATTGCATTCCACAATCCTACTTTAGGAAAATATGGTTGATTCTTGGATATCAAGCAAATTGAATAAATAGTCTTTTCTTAAATCTTTCCTTCATAGTCTGTCACTTTCCCCATACCTATCATTCAAGGTTTGCTCAGATCCCACCTCCTTGGTGAAGCCGTCTTAAGTTCCAGAAAGTGTTATCTTTCTTTGGATTTCCATAGTACCCTCTCTTTAACACAGATTTAGTACTAATTTTGTTATTTTTTAAGTATTTTTTCTATCCAGTCAGACTGATCATGTTTATATGTTAATATATTTTTGTGTAATCCATATGAGTTAATTATATATGCAGATATACATATAGGCATAATAAGAGAAATCCAGATAAAGTGCTTTGGAATCTCAGAAGAAAGAGATGTTAATAGTCACTGGCTGGAGAACTAATGCGCGGGCTGGGCTTGGAAGAATAGGTGTGATTTGAGTAGAAAGAGATTGGCAGGTTTTCCAATTGAGAGAAGATCAGAGGCAAAATCCCTAAAATAGACAATGCAGGGCTCATATGAAGAATGAGGGTGATGCGGTGTGATTGGAGCCTGGTGTTACTGAAAGAGCATAATTGGAGACAAGGTTGAAAAGGTCTCTTGGGACCAGAAGATGGAAGACTTTGAGGGTCACCAAAAGAGGTTTTGTAATAGAGGAGATACGAAAACCTGTTTATCCTTTCTGTTATGTATTGTCTGACCAGTTGTAGAAAAATATTAGGGGGGAAATTGTATGTTTATTTGATCTAGTTTATAGTATGATTGGTTTAACATTTTTTTATTTGCAGTATGTTAAAGGACCCTGACACCTCTGACAAAGAGAAGGACGTTCTTAGCACAACAAAAGATATTTTGTCAAAACCTGAGAAAATTACTGCACAGGAGCCTAATCTAGAAACCAGCACAGACTGTGACGGTACTAAAGTATTTTAGACATACCCCATGTTTCAACGACTTACTTTTGAAAACAAAATAAGATAGTATTCAACCTATGGCTCTATATTATAAAACAGCAAATTTATAGTCCCTTTTCTTCTGATGTCGTAGAATCATCCCTGTTCATTGGTTAGCCAGCATTCGCTTGAACAACTCATGGTCTCTCAGAGTAGTTCATTCTGTCTTGACAACACTGCTTGTTACAAAGTTATTTCTCATACTGAGCCAAAATTTACCTCTCTGTAACCTTAACACTTGTGAGGTAAACATAAATCTCCTAGGAGTTTTATTTTTCTCCCAGGCTAAATATTACTAGGTCTTCGAACTCTTCTTTGTAGAAATTGCTTTCTAGGCCTTTTATCCTCCTGGTTCTCCCTTGTATATGCTCTGGGCCTGGGTCTTAATGTCTATTTAAAGTTCAATACTTTTTTGCTTTTTCATTTTATTTGTTTCTAATTTTTTAATTTTCTACTAAATATGTAGTATAAATAATCTGATAGCACTGGAAGACTTTGAAAAACAGCAGTCCCCTTTCCCAGCCTTGATTTCTACTTTCAGTCACTTTCAGTCTAGAAATTGTGTTCTTTCTGGAAATTTTTCTGGTATTATTTTTTTTTCTCTCTTCTTTTTCATTCTTCCTGGAAATTCTATTATTTGGATGTTAGACCTTCATTAATTATCTTTTCTATTTTCTAGTTCTTGCTTTTGTGTTTTTTAGGATATATCCCCAATTTTATCTTTAACTTTTCTGTGGAATTTTTTATCAAATCAATTTCCAAGAGCTCTTTTTTGTTTTCTGAATATTTCTGTAATGCATTCTATTCTTATTCGGTAGAAGCTATACTTTTTTATGGTGTATGTGTGCATGTGCCTGCACGTATGTAATGTTCTCTGTGTGTTATTTTGTTTCATCTGAATTTTTTCTGTTTCTTTATTTTGGACTCTGAAATTATTGTTAGAGACGTTCCTAAAAATATCTGATGTGCTAGGTATTCTTGTAAGTGCTTTACAATATTAACCAATGTAATCCTCACAGCAGACCTTTAAGGTAGTTTTTATTATCTCCATTTTACAAATAAGGAAACTAAGGTACAGGAGTATTAAATAATTACATGTGATCATAGAGTTAGGCAGTAGCAGAGCTAGGATTTGAACCCAGCAGTCTTGAGGTGCTTGAGTTTATATTGGTAACAACTGTACTATACTGTCTCTGTTTCATTAAGTTTCACTGCTAATATAGTTAGCTAGGACAGGGGCAAAGACGGAGCCCTAGAGAATGTCATTAGAGGCCTCCCTCTCAACTGACATCAGTCCATTCATCACTTCTTATTCAACTAGTTACGAATCTACAGACCATGTTTGTCTCCCTTAACCATGGGGATGCAAAAGCCATGATCACATGACTCCAAAAAGTTCAAGGTCTGTTGCAGCAAGAAGGAATGGATGGAGCATTGGCTCTAGAGTGATGCAGACCTGTGATAGACACCCCTCTCCTCCTAGTCGTGGCTGTATGACTACAGCAAACTTCTCTGGACCTCAGTTTTTTCTTCTTTAAAATGAGGAGAATAATATCTACCTTGCTGGATAGTTATCAGGATTCAGGATAAAGTACTTAGTACACTGTAGGCCTTTAATAAATGGTAACTATTGTTATCCGCTGGTCTAGTAATCCTTTCAAAGAAGGAAATACATTAAGATGACTGGTTTGCTTGTATGAACTCTTGCTAACTCTATAATTATTTCCTCTTCTTAGAGCCCACAAAGAAGATATTTGATAACATGTTCTAGAATCTTGCCTTGAATTGACATCAGTATCACCAGCCTATAGCTTTTGGCAATCACTTTTCAATTTTTTTTAAAAATTGGAACATTATTTGTCTTCACTTTTCATCAATTCTCTTATTTACTAGGTGCCTCACGTGTCAGCGACAGGGGCTCTAAGATTGTTTCCAGGTTTCCTTTGTATTCTAAGGTGTAATCTGTCTAGACAAGGAGACTTGAGTTCATTTCCAATAGCTAGGTACTCTTGTATCTCTCTCTGAGCCTGTCTTAGCTTTCATTTCCTTCAGACCATTGTGTTCTCTTTACAATCTCATGCCTGTTCTTACAGAGAAAACAGAAGTAAAATGGAATTCAGCAGTTCCACTTTTTTTTTTTTTTTTTTTTTTTTTTTTTTGAGACAGAGTCTTACTCTCTTGCCTGGGGTGAGTGCCATGGCGTCAGCCTAGCTCACAGCAACCTCAAACTCCTGGGCTCAAGCGATCCTACTGCCTCAGCCTCCTGAGTAGCTGGGACTACAGGCATGCGCCACCATGCCCAGCTAATTTTTTCTATATAATTTTAGCTGTCCGATTAATTTCTTTCTATTTTTAGTAGAGACGGGGTCTCGCTCTTGCTCAGGCTGGTCTCGAACTCCTGAGCTCAAATGATCCACCTGCCTCGGCCTCCCAGAGTGCTAGGATTACAGGCGTGAGCCACCGCGCCCGGCCAGCAGTTCCACTTTTACCGTCTCATACCTCACGTCCCTATTTCCCTCAGTCACCAATAGAAGTCCAGATTTCCCTGGTCATTCCCATGCAGATGCTTATCCCCACACTGCTCTGTACACCCTCCGTTCTGTCCTCTCTTCCTCTCCTTCCTGCCCTTTTAACATTTCAACTGACTGTTGTCAGTCAGCAACATCCCTGTAGCCCCATTCTCTTGTCTGAACATTTTCTTCCCTTTATTTCTCTCATTGTCTCCTAAGAATACTATTTCCCCTGCAGCTCACCTAAACTGGCTTTTTCTCCCACATGCTTAAGGCCTTAGAGGTGGAACAGGCATCTTCCTTGCTTCCTGTTGCCACCCTAAGCCATTTCGTTTCTTGCCTTCATCTAAAACCTAAACTCCTTTGAGGTTCTATTTATTAGTTGTATGGCTTCATAGAAAAAATGGGAGCGGGCCGGCAGGACTCAGATGTCCCAGTATTGTCATCAGGAATTTCTCTCACACTTGCCTTCTCTCTCCTCTCTTCTGTCCATCTCTCCATCTCAAACCCTCATTTCTTTCATCTGTTTTCTGCTTTCCCCTCTGTTGGTCTTGTTCACAAGCTGTCTTTCCTTGTGGGGTGGCAGAGATGGCCACCAGCAGCATGTTAAGCTTGGGAAGAGAGGTGCTCTTTCCCAGTCAGTCTAAAAACTGGGAAATTCACTGGGCTGCCTTATATCAAATACCCACTGAGGGACTGGGGAGGGGAGGTCAAAAAGACAATCTAGGTGCTATGCTATTACCATTAAACGGAAGCCTGGATTCCAGGCAGGCCGCAACAACAGGTGGGGCTGTTGCCTGTTTGACCTTTAACAATACCATTTGTGTTGGTAAGGTGAGATTTACACATGAAGTTAGTAAAAAGTCATAGTAAACCTTTATGCCTTGGTTACTGCAAGAGAAATATTAATTATTATGAAATTAAATGAAAACAGTTATGAGCTCTCATAGCATACAACCTGATTTCAAGTTAATTCACAGGTAGATAACAGGACAATGTAAGGTTCTTTATTATCTTATTTTTATACTGCTTCACATTTTACATGTGTGACTTTGAAAATCTTGTCTTTTTTGTTTTCAAAGAAACATATTAACAACATAATTACCTTATAGCTAGACAGCTAAATTTACAGCAGCAGCTTATTCGTGTGATGGACCACATCTGTAAATTAATCGATGCTATTCCTGCTGAAAAACTGAAAGCTTTGGATTGCGGGAACGAACTACTTGAACAGCGGAACGTAAGGTATCTTGATTTTTCTCCTTCTGGGACATATCTGATTGCATTTCTATCACTCTGAGTCAAAAATGAACAGGGCAAAATGTCTAGGCTTTTTGGCCTGGAAGTTGCAGGAGGATGATTGTTATGTCACTGTGTTTTAAGTCAATTTACTTTTCAAACTGTTCCTTTAATGTTTGTATTCAAATCTTTGAGATTGGGGAAAAAGACATATTTTGCTACAAGTTCTGTTCGGGATGAAAACTGAAGATAGCCTTTCGTGGCCCACCAGAGTAAACTACTTAGATTTAATCTGTTGTTCTCTTTTCTCTCTTCAGAAGGAAACTCCTAGCTGAAGCAGATTCTAATAGAAGTGATGCCAGTCTTCTTGGTTCAGTGTGGAGATGCAGGCCTGATTCTCTTGGTAGTCCTGTGGAGGGTGATTCTTCTCCTCGGGAGAATTTTATGAAGGAGTTAAATTTTCCACACCTTCCCTCAAATTCAGTTTTCCCTGGGGAATGTTTACTGACCACCACCCCAGGAAAGACAGGATTCTCAGCCACCACAAAGAATCACTCTGAAAGGCCGTTATTCAATTCCCATTTACAGAAGTCCTTTGTAAGTAGCAACTGGGCTGAAACCCCAAAGCTAGAAAAAAGAAATGAAAGCTCTTATTTCCCAGGAAATGTTCTCACAAGCACTGCTGTGAAAGATCAGAATAAACACACTGCTTCACTAAATGACTTAGAAATGCAAGCTTCCTATGATATTGATAATTTTGGCATAGATGACTTTGATGATGATGATGATGATGACTGGGAAAATATAATGGATAATTTAGCAGCCAGCAAATCTTCCACAGCTGCCTATCAACCTATCAAGGAAGGTCGGCCAATTAAATCAGTATCAGAAGGAATTTCTTCAGCCAAGACAAACTATCTTCCAGTGGCATCTACTGCTCAAAATATAAACTTCTCAGAGTCAATTCAGAATTACACTGGTAAGTTTAAAATAAATTGAATGCTTATATATTATATGAAAACAAAACTGTCCAAAATAGGAATTGTATGAGAGGAACCATAGCAAGTCATCATTGCTTGACAGCCACATTGTTTCTATGCAAATTTCTACTGATGATATGAATTACGAATCACAATTTCAAAAGCAAGTTGCTCTTTTGTCTCTGTAGCAGCTGTAGTTTTATAAAATGTGTAATTATGACCTATTGTAGGAAGGCTCTAAAGTCATTACAAATGTGCTTTGCCTTTAAGTTAACATGTTTTAGTCCCTAAAACAATAAGGCTCATGAGGGCCAAGTTTTTAAAGGATTTGGGGATGGGCAAAAGTAAAGATGAATTTATATGCTAAAAATGTGTGTATTTGTAGAATTCTGGATTGATGAGAATTAATTTATAAAGAAGAAAAACATGTTTTATGTCTTGAAATATTAAAATAATAGGGCAGTCTAAGAAGGCTATAAAATGAGAAATTTCTTAAATCAGTCAAGTTTGTTCTTTGGGCCTACTGTTCACCATGTGCCATGTACTGTGCTGTGTTCTGGTAACTTAAAGATGAATAACATACAGTTTCTGCCCTCTTGGAACTCACAGTTTAGCAAGAGAGAAGTTTTTGGAAGAGTGAAATTAGCCCCTGTCAAGGCTACAGAGAAAAGCCAAAAGTAATTTTAAAACCTTACGTCAACCCTATAAAGTTACCAAAAGCATTTTTTAACTGAAATAAGTTTCTATGTGCAAGGTTTTATAAGGTACAGCCCTCCCTACTTTTGCCATTGATGACTTAATACCACAGAGGTTGTTCTTACAGTTCACTGTTGACCTTTAAAATAACCATTAATGGATTTATTTTTGTATCATGTTAGAATGTGTCATACTTGATGTTTGCAATTATCTTGAGACAGTTGAGTGTTGGGGTTAGAGTAACTGCCAGAGCTGGCATGAGTACCTCTTGTTCTCTGTGCTGAACCAGAGTTGCAACAGCCAGGCTGCAGAGCAGGGGGCGAATGTGAGAGACGTTATGAAAGAAGAATCTGAGAAAGCTCCCAGACGTGGTGACTGGGAAAATTGTGACACCATTAACAGAAATAGGGGAGTCAGAAGGCAGATTCATATTTGGAGAAAAGCTGAGGAGAGCTATTTTAAGACTTGTTACTTAAAGTGTTGGTAAGCCATTCAGGTAGAAATGTCTTGTAGACAATGGAGGTACGTGCAGGACTGGAACTTAGGAGGGTATCAGTCAGGTCTTAAGAGAAATCAAGGCATTCTCTGCACATAGGTGATGTTTAAGATGACAGGACTAGGAAAATTACAAAAAAAGAATGTGTAAAGAGCCCAGTCCCAAGTATCTAAAAGATTCCCAAATTTAAGGGGCAGGTGAAAAAACTGGAGCAAGGATTTACAGTGATTGTCTTGGAGGTCAAGGGAGGAGAGGAAGGAGGGAATAAATAGTAGTGGTGGGTGCTGCAGAAAAGTCAAAGAAAGCCTTGATTTGGGCCCTTGAGAAGTCTAGTGGCTTTGAGACTTGGAAAGAAAACATGGTAAACAGTTAAAGAGGTGTGCTCTAGGGAAACATGTGCCAGTGATTCTGCAAGGTAAGGGGAAATGCTAAAGCTGTACTTTGAGTATATTCATGCACTGATTTTTCTTAATGTTGATTATTTTCTTAGACAAGTCGGAGCAAAATTTAGCATCCAGAAATCTGAAACATGAGTATTTCCAAAGTCTTAGTTTTCCTCATACAAAAGAAATGATGAAGATTTTTCATAAAAAATTTGGCCTGCATAATTTTAGAACTAATCAGCTAGAGGCGATCAATGCTGCACTGCTTGGTGAAGACTGTTTTATCCTTATGCCGACTGGTATGTATTTTTAGATATAAATTGGCAGGAATCCATTGGCAGATGTTAAATGAAAGCCCTTCTAATAGAAATAAAAAGACCACTACACAGTATTTCTATCATGTAGGGACCTCTTAAACCTCCCATACCATAGTAAAAAAGTGTATTACCTCATATCCTCTGTTCTAGTTGTTGACATGATAAAGTTTATAGCCCTGTAAGATTTTCAACTCAAAATTCTTTGTATTAAACTGATTTAGAATTTTTCTTCAGAAATTTTCCTTTTTTCTAGTCTAAATAAATCTGGAAAGTAAACAAAAAAGTCATTGTTGAGGACTATGACCATTTCTGGCAGTTTGCTTGATACAGTGTAGTGTTGCATGGTGGTAAGAAATCATCAGCTCTAGCCCCATGTCCTGGGTTTAAAGCGCAGCTCAGCTACTCACAAGCAGTGCGGCCATAGGCAAGGCATTTCACTCCCTGGGCCTGTGTTCTCATGTGTGCAATGAGGATAATAAAGTACCTGCCTCACAGAGTTGCATGAGAATTAAATGAAAAACATTTAGCATAGTTCCTTCTTATCCCCAGTTTTGAAGATTCTACGACTTTTCATTGTGCTTTTAAATCTTATTCTAGCTGTTCAATGATTTATAGTCATCCGTGTAAGAATATTAAATAAACAGAATAGGAAGCATGGAGAATTTGCAATTTCAATACCTATGTGTAGTCTTCCCTCTGCCTTTTACTTGACTTGTGACCTTTAGCAAGCTCACGCTGCCATTATTAGTGTTGTCTGGGCATCTGAATTTTTTCAAACTGATTTTAAAATTTAGACAATGTTGGCTTAATAATCGTTTAAGTTTTTTGAATTCATTAATCATTCTGTGTCTTCCTTTGGACCCTAATTTGGTACACCAAAACTCTAACACTGGAAAGGACTATAGCAGTGATCTAATCCAGTGATTTTCAAGGCTCTCCATGTTCCTTAGGGTTGCTAGGGGCATTTTTAAGGTCCCTTATACCCCAATGTCAACCTCTTGATTTATATATACAGAGAGAGAGAGGAGAGAGATTCCAGATAAGGGTTATGTTAGACAAAAAAAATTTTTTTTTTGTTTTTTTGAGACAGAGTCTCACTGTGTTGCCTGGGCTAGAGCGCCGTGGCATCATCCTAGCTCACAGCAACCTCAAACTCCTGGGCTCAAGCAATCCTTCTGCCGCAGCCTCCTGAGTAGCTGGGACTACAGGCATGCGCCACCATGCCCGGCTAATTTTTTTTATATTTTTAGTTGTCCGATTAATTTCTTTCTATTTTTGGTAGAGACAGGGTCTCGCTCTTGCTCAGGCTGGTTTCGAACTCCTGAGCTCAAACAATCCGCCCGCCTTGGCCTCCCAGAGTGCTAGGATTACAGGCGTGAGCCACCGCACCCAGCCTAGACAAAAAATTTTTAAGCCACTGATCTAGTACATTTTGCAAGTGATAAAATTGAGGCATAATATGGTTAAATGACATTTCTAAGTTAACATAGCTAATTAAGTGATAGAGCAGAAAGTAGAACTCAGGTCTCTTTGTTCTCAGTGTCCTGCTCTTTCCTTAACATTACCACATACATACAACATGAAATTTACTTACTACACATGTGAAAAAGAAGGAATGTGATATATAGTTTAAAAAAACAAAGTTCTAAGAACTACCAGCCATCAGCTTCTACCATTAGTAGATGGGTGAAATTGAAAATTAGAGAGTAATCACTTTATTCATCATGAATTGCGTACTGATTGTCTTGCCATTTTGAATTAGAGTTACGCAGAGAGGCTGAGCATGGTGGCTCATGCCTATAATCCCAACACTCTGGGAGGGTGAAACAGGAGGACTGCTTGAGCCCCGGAGTTTGAGGTTGCAGTGAGCTATGATGACACTACTGTACTCCAACTAGGGTGACAGAGTGAGACCGTGTCTCAAAAAAAAAAACTTAACGCAGAGGGAGTTTTTTGGTCTTTCAACATTTCTTTCTCTTCATCTACTATTAGTACACACAAATGTAGTTCTACCCTTTTATTTCAAAGGAAGAATGGGAATATTACCTTATTGAGAAGAGTACTCTGGTATTCAATGTCAAGAGACTCATACTAATAATTTTAAAAAACTAAGATCCTAGAAGTGCCTCCTGGATCATCAAAGAAATAGCAAACCATTTTCTCTATGGTTTTTAGCATTATATATTTTATTACATTCTAACTGTTTAAAAAAATGAATATATAGAAAGTAATTATTTTAATCTAAGTATCATGCTTTTTAGAGACCCTTTGTACTACCAGAAATAAAAAGTTTACTGTATTTGGATTTCCCAAGTAGACTTAAGTCCCAGCTACTGGGGAGGCTGAGGCAGTAGCATTGCTTGAGCCCAGGAGTTTGAGGTTGCAGTGAGCTACGATAATGCCAATGCACTCTAGCCTGGGCAACAGAGTGAGACCTTGTCTCAAAAAGAAAAAAAAAATGGTGTCTTAAAAGATCAATTTTACACATTATTTAAATTGACTTAATAGTTTGGATAATTTGAGTATGGCAGATTATTGGCACCAAGGGCAGTATCCCTTGGTGTTCTATTATTAATTATTTTAAATATTATATGTGATTTCTTTTGTAACTTTTACCTTCATGTTGTCAATATAGAACCTGACATATATTTTCACCATTTGTCTTTCAGGAGGTGGTAAAAGTTTGTGTTACCAGCTACCCGCCTGTGTTTCTCCTGGGGTCACTATTGTCATTTCTCCCTTGAGATCGCTAATTATAGATCAAGTCCAAAAGCTGACTTCTTTCGATGTAAGTTATAGCATTAAAATACTAATAGAAATATGCCTTATAAAATAAGGCATATTTCAATGTTCTAGATAACTTTTTTATTAAATAGTTCATGAATTATAAAGCATAGGGGTTCAATTAATACAGTTAAATGCAAGTCTTTGACAATTCTGATATAGATAACCTCCTGTAGTTCAATCTGATTTTATTCTACAATAATGTATTTTAGTAAGAACTTGTAACTTATGCTGTGTTTTGCTGATGTAAATTTTTTTTACTACTCCAGATCAGCATACACATTCTTTCCCTTATGTTGTAAAATGCATACACATTTCATGGGCCTGTACACATGTTATTTTCCACATGGCTGAGTTTAAGGAAGTAGATTAATGCATTCTACAGAATTCATCACATTGAGATGAAAACAGAATTGTTTTTAGGATTATGAGTCACCAGCCCTCAACAAGACCACTAGTTTGCTTTTTTTTCCCCAAAGAATGTCTTAGTGCAGTGATGGTAGCCGTTGTTCAGCCGTTCATGATGTTATGGCTCTTTCTTTGTTGTTATGCATTAAAACCTCAAAGATCCATTTGCCTAAAAAAATGTAGCCATACATTAGGACTGGAATCTCTTGGAACCGAAATTCATATTTATCATATTTAGAAATATGAAAAGTAAAGCAAATAAAAGTAAACAGTGGGAAGACTATTTTGAGTTATGATTAATAAGGGTTTTTTAAAAATATGTACTGATCATTATATTGAGAAATATATTTCCTTTGATAGGGCTGATATGTGACTTAAAATATTTATGAAACCTAAGGATACATGTAATCTTAAGTCAGATTAATGTATAAAATTTAAATTTTTGCTACTTTTATACTTAGATTCCAGCTACATATCTGACAGGTGATAAGACTGACTCAGAAGCTACAAGTATTTACCTCCAACTATCAAAGAAAGACCCAATTATAAAACTTCTATATGTTACTCCAGAGAAGGTTTGTATTTAAATCATTATCTTAAAATATGATTTTTTTATTTTTTTGAGACAGAGTCTCACTTTCTTGCTTGGGCTAGAGTGCCATGGCGTCAGCCTAGCTCACAGCAACCTCAAACTCCTGGGCTCAAGCGATCCTCCTGACTCAGCCTCCCAGGTAGCTGGGACTACAGGCACACGCCACGATGTCCGGCTAATTTTTTCTATTTTTAGTTGATTTTGGCTAATTTCTTTCTATTTATAGTAGAGACAAGGTCTCACTCTTGTTCAGGCTGATTTCGAACTCCTGAGCTCAAGCAATCCTCCCACCTCGGCCTCCTGAGTGCTAGGATTACAGGCATGAGCCATTAAAATATGATATTAAAGGCCACTGGAATATGTATATTTTAAAACTTTTTTTCATAATTTTTAATATGCAGTATAGTGCAAAGAATTTCTGTACAACTTTCACCTAGAAATCCCAAATGGTAACATTTTACTATAATTGCTTTATCGTTTTCTCTATATATTTTTTCCTGAAACATTTTATTGAGATTATGTTGCAGACCGGTATCCTTTAACCCTAAATATTCCACTGTGCATTTCCTAGAAACAAAAAACTCTGGCTAGGCATGATGGCTCACACCTGTAATCCTAGTGCTCTGGAAGGCTGAGGTGGGGGATTGCCTGAGCTCAGGAGTTCAAGACTAGCCTGAGCAACAGAACAAGACCCTGTCTCTACTAAAAATAGAAAAAATTGGCTGGGCGTCCTGGTGTCACTTGTAGTCTCAGCTACGCAGGAGGCTGAGGCAGCAGGATCACTCGAGACTACGGGTTGGAGGTTGCAGTGAGCTACGATGCCATGGCACCCTACCTGGGGCAACAGAGTGAGACTTTGTCTCAAAAAAAAAAAAAAAAAAGGAATTCTCTTTCATAACCTCAGTACAATTATCAAAATTAGCAAATGTACATTGATGCAATACTATTACTTAATCTGTAAACATTAATCCAGTTTCACTAATTGTCCCAATAATGTCCTTTATAGCAAAAGAAAACCCCAGATCATGTATTGCATTCAGTTGTTATGTCTCTTTTTAATCTAAACAGTTTCTCTCTTGTCTTTCATGATTTTGATGTTTTTGAAGAGTAAAGGCCAGTTTTTTTGAGGACTGTCCCTCAGTTTGAATTTATCTTATGTTTCCTCCTGATTAGATTCATGTCATTCATTTTGGCAGGAATATCACAGAAGTGGCAATATGGTCTCATGCTTCCTATCAGGAGGCACTTGATGTCAATTGTTCCCATTACCAATGATGTTAGTTAATTGATCACTTTGTTAAGGTAGTGTCTGCTAGACTTCTCTACTGTAAAGTTCCTGTTTTTCTTGGGGGGTGGGGAGCTTTGTAATTAGTAGATATCCTGTTGCGGGATACTTTGAAACTGTGTAAATAACCTGTTATTCATCAGACTTTTACCCACATGTTTCAGCATCTAGTGATGATTCTTCCCCAAATCAGTTATTACTGTAATGGATGCCAAATTATGCTTTTTTTGATTCAGTTGGCATTTTTACCATAAGGAAGAGCTTTCCCTTTTATCCCACATATTTATTGATATTAGTATGAATTCTTGGATTCTTAATTTATTCAGTGGGTTATAATCAGTTGTTGTTATGTGTTTTGATATTCTATTTGTCCTTTATTTGACCAATGGGAGAGCTCCATAAGGCTGGCTTCTGTGTCCTTTTGACGTGTCCCTGTCAAAATGTGAGTGCTAGATGTGCTTGATGCTACTGGGATGTCATACTTGTAGGCCTTGTTATGAACAGAGCTATGAAATACATATATGTGTTATTTTCCCCCAAACAACATCATGCACATAACACAGATCTGCAACCCTGTTACCAGTGAAAATGTGTGGTGGCCCCTCAGATGTACTGAGGCAGAAAGAAGTTTTAGAACCACTGACCTAATAAGCTGCTTGCCAAATGTGGGTGAACATTCTAAAATATCTGATTTGTGATGTTCTGTTACTTCTAAATTGAAATAACCAATTTTACATAGATTTTTTCTTTTTTTACATAAAAAGTTTTAATATAGCTCAAGTTGTAATGGAACTTAAAGACAACAAAATCAATAAGGTGACATGTTTAAATGATTTTAAATGTCTAACATATTTCTGGTCTAGGTCTGTGCAAGTAACAGACTGATATCTACTCTGGAGAATCTGTATGAGAGGAAGCTCTTGGCACGTTTTGTTATTGACGAAGCACATTGTGTCAGTCAGGTAAATACTGTTTTTTATGTCTTGAAATATCAGTAAATATATACTACCAACAGTATATGTATTTTCAGAAGTGAAGAAAAACCCACATTCAGTGAACTAGTCTGCTATTTTACTAAAGAATAAGATGGTTGTTAATATATTAACCAGTGTTGGCTTTTTACAGAAGGAAAATCCAAATAGTCTGAAAAGCGGTATTTTTTTTTTTCCAACTAGTGGGGACATGATTTTCGTCAAGACTACAAAAGAATGAATATGCTTCGTCAGAAGTTTCCTTCTGTCCCAGTGATGGCTCTTACTGCCACAGCTAATCCCAGGGTGCAGAAAGACATCCTCACTCAGCTGAAGATCCCCAGACCTCAGGTGTAAGTTGCTGAGAGGCATGTATTTAAGAAACCTAGCCAGCCTGAGCAAGAGCGAGACCCCGTCTCTACTAAAAAAAAAAAAAATAGAAATTAGTTGGACAACTAAATATATATATATATACACATATATATATACATATACATATATATATATATATATATATATATATATATATATATATATAATTAGCCAGGCATGGTGGCTCATGCCTGTAGTCCCAGCTACTCGGGAGGCTGAGGCAGGAGGATTGCTTGAGCCCAGGAGTTTGAGGTTGCTGTGAGCTAGGCTGACGCCACAGCACTCTAGCCGGGGCAACAGAGTGAGACTCTTTCTATTTTTAGTAGAGACGGGGCCTTGCTCTTGCTCAGGCCGGTCTCGAGCTCCTAACCTCCAGCAATCCTCCTGCCTTGGCCTCCAGAATGCTAGGATTACAGGCATGAGCCACTGCACCCAACTGAAAAAAAATTTTTTTTCCTTCCGATTTATTAGCGTGTGCTTTAAGTTTGTGGTATAAACATTAATTTGAGCTGGGTGCACTGTTACACTCCTATAGTCCAAACTACTGAGGAGTCTGAGGCAGGAAGATTGCTAGAGCCCCCGAGTTCCAGACCAGCCTGGGAATAAATACATACATATATACATTTATACAAACTATTAACGCGGAATGCCTGAAGGAGTAATGACTGGACAGGATATTGGGATGAATTTTTAAAACACAACTTTTGTTCATTTGAAAGTAAAGACAAGCAGCTCTATCAATACTGTAAGCAGTGAAACAATAACAGTATCTCTCAGGGTTATGAGAAGAACTGAAAGTTCAGTATGAAGGATATGAAGGGGACAGGAGATTAAGATAGCCACAAAAAGACCTTTACAGATTAAGCTGGCAGCTTCTAAATTATCTGATCTAGAACGAGGAATTTAAGTACTTTGGGTTTCTTCCAGCCTTTAAGTTGTTTGGTTCAAGTCTAAAATATTTTGTTGCTAATAGCCCTTTTATATAGCACTAATGATCACACTCAAGTGCAAGAATATTTAAAGTCCTCAGAATTTTGTTTGTGTAATCACAAAATTTGGTATGGAATATTTTAATTTAATCTCACAGAGGAGTGTTTGTATAAAATTTGGGGGAAAAAGATATTTGGCTTCCATAATTGAGATGCATTATAACACTGTTTTTAAGATGCCATATTATACTTTAGGTTCTAATAAATAACCTATATTAGAAATTTGCTTCTACAAAAATATTACATTGATCTACAAATTTTTTTTCTTTTATTAATTTTTTAGAACACTTCAAGGAACAAATTTTTTTTTCTAATAGGCACTGTTTTTAGCTTTTTTACTTTAGCTAATGCCAGATGCAATCTACAGTTCTTTCAGATCAGTTATATTATTTGGCAAATGCCCATAGTTAAATGATACAAATTTTCTTCACCTTTTGAATAACTTTTTTATGAAAGTATAGGATTTGTGATCTATGTTTGAGTAAACAGTGCACGTAGTTATTTATTTAGAGGTCGACACCCTGAATCTCTTTCTAGTTCTATAAGGAGGAGATCTGTGTGGGAAAGCAAGATTGTAAATTTCTAGACTCTAGCACATGGTGCCTTGTGCATAATTGGCATTCAGTAAGAATGAATAAATGAAACACATAAAGGAATTTTGGTAAATGTGAGTAAAATGTGAAAATTTGGGCAAGTCTATTGACTCCTTAATATATATGGTACTTCTCTGCATTTGGAAGGGTGTAAATCCCTTAGTGGAAGTAGAAGATTTTAAAGAATGCTTTCTGGTACACTATTTTCTGATCTTTTCTACCAACAGGCTTCTGTTTGGATTAAATTTGTCCAACTGCTGCTGTGTCATGGCCCTGGTAAAGTCAAGTGTCCCTAGGGATAGAGCCATGACCCCTGTTCTCCTCTCCTCCTGCCAGTCTGTGATAATGTTCTTTGGGAAATACAGGGATGGATAATAAAACATGGCTTTATTGCTTCCCTTGGGGCCCTAAAATATGAACTGGAAGACAGCAAAGAGACAGACATATACAGTTAACTGTGACACAATGATAATAATAGCCTAAACTTACATATTTAGCCTATACGATGTACCAGGCACTACTGGTATTTTAAATATATTAACTTACTTGTCCACACAAAAGTCTTACGAAGTAGGTACCCCTATTTTCCCCATTCTACAGATGAGGAAACTGAGACACAAAGAGATTAAGTAACTTGAACAAGGGCATACACCTAACAAGGATTGGAGTAAGGACTTAAACCCCAGATATCTTGTTTCAGAATCCTTTGAATACTACATCAAATAACACGAAGAAGAAAGGTAGTGATTAGAGATGTAAATTATGACAGCAGGAACTCAGGAAGGCAAGATTAACTGGAAGTAATGAGGAGGCATCAGATGGAGTTTTATAAAGGAACTGGGCATTGTAGCATGAGTGGTTTCTAAAAATGTCAACAGCTGTGTTGAGATATAATTTGCATACTATAAAATTCACCTATTTAAAGTATACATTTCTATGGGGTTATTTTTTAGTTTGTTTATAGGGTTCCGCAGCCATCACCACTATCTAATTTTAGAACATTTTTGTCTCCCTTAAAAGAGACACTATACCAATTAGCAGTCAGTTCCCACCTCCTCCCATCCTCCAGCCCTAGGCAACCACTCATCTACTTTCTGTCTCCATATATTTTTGCTTATTCTGGACATTTCATGTAAATAGAATCAATAGAATTGTAACTGCTTTCACGGAGCATAAGGTTTTCAGGGTTCATCCATGTTGTAGCATGTATCAGTGTTTCATTCCTGTTTATTTTCAAATAATATTTCATTGTATGGATACTATTCTACATTTTATTTATCCATTCATCATTTGATGGATATTCGAGCTGCTTCCTTTTTTTTTTTTGCTATTATGAATAATGCTGCTGTCAGCATTTGTGTATAAGTTGTCACAGTGGACGTACGTTTTTATTTCTCTTGGGTATATACCTAGGGGTGGAATTGCTGGGTTATGTGGTAACTGTATGATAACCTTTTTTTTTTTTTTTTTTTTTTTTTTTTTTTTTTTTTTTTTTTTTTTTTTTTTTTTTTTTTTTTTGAGACAGTCTCACTTTTGTTGCCTGGGCTAGAGTTAGTGCCATGGTGTCAGCCTAGTTCACAGCAACCTCAAACTCCTGGGCTCAAGCGATCCTCCTGCCTCAGCCTCCCGAGTAGCTGGGACTACAGGCATGAGCCACCACACCCAGCTAATTTTTTATTTCTATTTTTAGTTGACTTGCTAATTTATGATAACCTTTTGAAGAACTGCTAAACTGTTTTCCACAGTGCCTGCATCATTTTATATTACCTTCAGCAGTGTGCTAGGATTGCAGTTTCTCCACACTTGTTGCTATCTTTTTGATTACAGCCATGCGAATTAATGGGTGAATGGCATTTTAACAGGCAAAGAGTAAGAATTCAGGGTTGAAGTTTCTGGCATGGATGTACAGGTCAGGCCCAAGGAATGGTGAATAATCCACTGGGTAAGTAGAAAAACATAGAGAAAGGATGACCCTGGCAAGATGGCTTGAGGCCAGATCCTGGAGGGTCTTGCCTATAATGATGATGAAGTGTTTGGACTTTATTCCACAGGCACTTTGACCTAGAAAGTGGCTTGATCTGAACTGTATGGTTGATTGATAACTCTGGCAAGGGAATAGACGATGAAGTGAGGGAACAAGAGATTAGAGGTAGGGCAGCCCTTTAGAAACCTATTGGCCATGATCCAGGAGAGAGAAGATGGTGGTGGTAACAGCAGGAGGGGAAGGAGGAAAGGAAGTCAAGAGAGGGCATCGTTGAATCAACAGAACTTGCAGCTGATTGGGATGAGAAAGGTGGATGCAGTTGAAGTTTATACTAGTTTCTGGGGCAGATGACTAATACCATTGACCATAACTGGAAATGGAGGAGAGGAGAAGGTTGGGAGGAAAGAGTGGGTAATGAATTTGATGTTAGATGTGTGGCGTTGGGGATGTTTAAGGGATGAGTGGAGATGACCAAGACAGTCATCTCCATACTTTCTTTGGTCACATGTACCTCCTGAAAGAAGCTTGGAAAACTATGTACCACTTGTACATTTTTAACTTGACACTTAAAATTTCTCAATATCAGTTTAAATAAAGAGAATGTGGTCCCTTGTAAGTATCAACATTTTAAAACAAACTTGTTACCTTGCTTGTTAAAATGTATCCAGTGGAATACAAATGTAATAGCAATTTTGTGCCCACTATCATCCATTTACAAGACACATTAAAAAACTTAAAACTCTTTAATAGATAACATACCTTTTCTGTTTTTTCTTTGAACTCATATTTTCCTTTTATTTCCTCCCACAGAATTTTATCCTAAGGTAATTTTTTTATGCATTAAATCTTGTTGCTTACTCTATCATACTTACCTGTAAGAAAAATATGTATATAAATTAAAATTTGTTTTTTAATTTTCTATACCAAAATTCTCTGTATAGATGCTCCTTGACTGTGGGATTACGTCTCAGTAAACTCATTGTAAGTTGAAAATATCGTGTCAAAATTCATTTAATACACCTAACCTACCGAACATCATAACTTAGCCTAGCCCACCTTAAACATGCTCAGAACACTGACATTAGCCTACAGTTGGGCAAAGTTATCTAACCCAAAGCCTATTTTATAATAAATTGTTGAGTAGCTTATGTAATTTATTGAATACCATACTGTGAAAGCGAAAAAACAGAATGGTTGTATGGGTACTCAAAGTACTATTTCTACTAAATGTACCATTCTAAAAACAAAAAGTCATTAAGTCAAACCATTGTACGTGGGGCATTGTCTATATTGAATTATTGCAATCATTAGTATTAATAGTACATAATTGATTTGAATAGCATAAAAATATTTTGAAAATAATTCTTTTTTTTTTTTCTTTTGAGACAGAGTCTCACTCTCTTGCCTGGGCTAGAGTGCCGTGGCATCAGCCTAGCTCACAGCAACCTCAAACTCCTGGGCTCAAGCAATCCTTCTGCCTCAGCCTCCCAGGTAGCTGGGACTACAGGCACACACCACCATGCCTGGCTAATTTTTTCTATTTTTTAGTTATTTGGCCAATTTCTTTCTATTTTTAGTAGAGACGGGGTCTCGCTCTTGCTCAGGCTGGAAAAATAATTCTTAAACATAAATTTTGATTGGAGAATATATCTTAATGAGATAGAACTTTTTGTTTTTAAGTTCACATCTACGGACAAATTGAGTCAGCTCA
>RJWJ010024909.1:0-24405 GCA_004363605.1 Indri indri | reverse complement strand
AAAAAAAAAAAAAAAAAAAAAAAAAAAAATAAAGCAATCTGTATTCATAAATGACACATGGATATTATATCCCAATTACTACTGTAAATTCCCATTTACCACTTTAATGTTTCATTTTCTAATATAAGATTACCATATTTCCACTTAAGAAAATGAGTCAAGTTGTAAGTGAATACAAATTACCAAAGTTTAACATTGTCAAAAGCTATGACAATTGTAGTGTATCCCATTATCAATTGCCGGAAAATTTTCACATTGATAGATATAGATTAGCGTGAAATAATGCAACAATCAAAATATAGAAATATTTAAATATTCATGTTTCTGTTCATCAATATTTGCTGCTCCTCCTTGGGAGATTTTACCTTGTTACCCCAATAAAATTAGGCTCAACTACATAAACCTGAGTCTTTTCAAATAATTCTTAATAATATTTCCTTAGTGATTATGTTACATGTATTAAATAACTTTTAATAAGAACATGATGTACCTTTACTTTCCTTTTGATTTTTAAAATAAATTTTAATGCTGTTATATATTAATATGTAGAACATGCACGTGTTTTAAAAAGCATTTTTCCTAAGTATATTATTTATTATTTTAATGGAATCTAATTTTGGTTTGCATATTTTAACAAATTATTATTTAAAAGAATTTTAATTTTTACTAGATTTTTAAACATTTTCTTTTCTAGCTTTGTAATTAACATTTTATTTTGTTGAAATATGTTCTGCATTATTTTTTTCTGGATTTATAGAGATATTTCTTTATGGACTAATAAATGATTCATTGTTATATCTGTCCTAGAAAAACATATAGTGAACTTTTATTTTATTATTTCAGGGATATATATACATGTACCACACATATGTATATAAGCACACACACATACATATTAAAACATGTGTATACATAATATAAAACAGGTGTATATATAATATGTATTCCATATATTACATACCTGTTTTAATAATTATTACTGATTATTATTTAGTAATTGTAATTCATTTTTATGGACTGGGAATAACAAATCAAAATATTATATTTGAATGTGTTTCTCTTCTCTGGAAATTGAAAAAAAATTTACTTTAAAAGACTTTCCTATTGTTCTAACATCTCTAGGTTTTGTGGTATAAATTCTCTAAGTTACTGGTCACTGAATCCTCATGCAGGTTTATCTTCTCATTGGTTTGTATGTTGTGGGGATAGTGCTATTGTTTTGTTTCTTGTGAGCTCATATTCAACAGAAATTATCTGCTTTAATATGTTAAGATGTTTTTTTCTGAGTCTCTGTTGTTTGAAGCTTAGAAACATAGCTGTGCAATTATTAATAGAAAGTCAGAATCATTGGATATAAGAGAGCAGGCTGCTAAAGGAGAAAATGAAAGGCATAAGTTCACTGTTTCTGCAATTTCTTGAGCCATTCATTTCGCATTGTCTCAGAATCCTTGAAGGTCTTTAACTTCAAGTACAGAGATTGGAAGATAGGGAAAGGATCGAAAAATTTTCAAAATTTTGAATGGTTCATTGGTTAACGCAAGTCTTAAGTTTCATATTTCATCTCACTGTCTTGAGGAATTTCTAAATGTTTCTCACCTGCAGTTTGCATTCTTCCCTGTTCTCCACTATATTATTAATATTATAACAACAATACGCTGGAGGGCAGTTGTATGTCTGCTGTCAGTGTTTCTGTTTCATTGATCATTTTATAAGAAATTCAGGAAAGGAAAGAGCTAATAATATGAACCTAAATGGCTATGATGAACAGGTATTTGAGGAAAAGCTTTCTCTATAATATTCTGTTACAATGGATGGAGGATAATCTAGCCCTTATTTGAAAATGATATTGTTGAATTTCGTCCACCTTCACTTCCTGCATCTTCTCTCTACCAATGACTCATCAACATCCATGCATACACTAAATTAAATATGCTCTTTCCTTCATTCTTCTAACAAAAAGTAACTTTAAAGAAGAAATGATTACTTATTAAAATGTTGAACTAGAAATTGCATAATTCTAGATATTGATTTTTTGTGAAGAAGAAGTGTTCCTCCTGGTACTACTAAGATTACAGATGTGGACCATTTACTAATTTCAAGGCTTGCCATTCCTGGAGTGACAGAAATATATACATATATGTGTGTATGTGTGTATATATATATATGTTTTCCTCCCTAAATCTTGGCAAAAGCAGGGACTAAAAACATGTTCCCTTATTTACTGATTTACTAGGCAAAAGGAGGAAAACCTCAGTGTTATTGGCATTTCTTTCCAGTTCCATTTACATGTAGCATATAAATTTCATTATTTGCTTCATATATTTGAGACAATTTTTGAAAACCTCAAAATTAATGAACCTTTTAAATTTCAAATGCATGCCACTTATGCAAAATAACTTTTTAATGAACATGTGATGAATTTTTTTTGCATATGTTTAATGTTTTGTACAAATCAATGAAAGCATATTTTGCTTTTGGGATTGATTAGACATCATTTAAGAACAAACATCTTCCATCTTAGAAATCCTTCCTTTTAGCAGATAAATTGAACAGCATTACAAACACTGTTTTTCCTAAATGAACAGCTCTGGGTCACCCAGAGAGGGAGGAAACACTCAGCCACCGACTAAGATAAACTGTTTTAAAAATTAACCTGTATTACAGCAAGACACATCACATGGAGAAAGTCAGTTGCTTCTGAAATTATTCAAGTGTGTTCAACACATGTGAAGTTGGAAAATGTTAAAAATACATCTTAAATGTCATACTTAAATTTTTGACCCAAGAGATTAAAAGATAGAATACTCTAAATAAAAGGCTACATATTGTTAGTTATAGCGAAAAATAATAAGCATTTCTTACCCAATACAAGGTGAGAAATAAGGAGCAAAGTATCAAAACAAGGATCCAAGGGAGCATTGTAAAACCAATACTACACTAATATGTTTATTCCCTTTTGAAATAAAAAAATATTTAAAAATCATAATACTTTCTGTAACTTTCACACAGTCTGTTACTACTATTCTCAAAACTGAATCAATAGTATTTTAATTTCAAGGATAAGGAATAGGTTTTGTAAGCATTTTAAGTATAGTTCATGAATCCATCACATATACAGACACTTAAACCTCAAAGAAAGCTGACACTATGGATTATATTTAAAAAAATATTTCCAAGCAATTCAGGAATAAATGAATATTTGATATACTTCAGGAAAATATTGTTCATCCCTTTTTTAATGTATACGGTATTAGAAACCTGTTCAGTTAAAACATGAACAAAATCATATGAGGGAATATTTAGATAGAATGATTGATGGTAAATATCATAATATTTTCATCATAAATTGGAGAGCTTTTGTGGGGTTTTGTGTTCTTGTTTTTGTTGAGTATAATAGCAACACCTGAAAAATAGCCATATTCAGTGATTTACAGTAAAAACAGCTATTGTGCTTTGAGGACTTACATATACCTGGCACTGTTCCAAATGCTTTGCATACAATATCACTAATTCTTATAAGAATGAGGACTAAGTACTGCTATTATCTTCAATTTACCAATGCAAATTGACAATTCTAGAGATTAAACATCTTGGCCAATGCAGAAAAATAATTGAAAGATGAGGCTGGTGTTTGAAACTAGGTCTATTTTAGTTAAGAGCCTCTGCTTTTATCCAGTATTTTATGCCGTCGGTTAGATAGCTCTAAAATCACGGATTCTTTGTTTTCCATCTCCTTTTTCAGTTTCCTAGATCAGACAAACATCGAGTCTTTTTTTGTAATGACTACTATCACCTTCTTATTGACTTGCTGCCTTCACGACATAAATATAATGAATTTATTCACTACTTTACTCCTTAAAACATGTCCAAGCGAGACAATATATTACCTAACCTCTGCTTCCTTTTGTAGCTTTAGTCCTAAAAATCCTCTCATTTATAGGTAGTGTTCCAAGTCTATCTTTTTTCTCTTAGTTCACTGAAGATGCCAAGTTATCCCTTAACAGGGGACCGATGTCTGCAACACTCTTCTCTAGCTACTTTCCCTAGACAATGCTATCTCTACCATCATATCTTAATTCAAATATCACATCTTACTCAAAAGTTCACCTTAACCTAAAGAAGCCTGTTTACGTGCCTGCACTCTAACTGCATCCAGGTTAGATAGTACCCCAGCATCCTTAGTTAGAAAGACGTACATATCAGCAGAGTGTTAGGGAAATTTGGCCATTTCTGTGGAACAGCTGCCAATGACAATCAGAGAGATTTATCCATTGTTCCATCTGCGTGTTATCTTTTCTCAGTCACAGAACTAAATATTAATCCTAAAGTTAGTTTCTGTGGAGGCACAGGCCTCTCTTGTTGCAATGTTTTTTCAGTGGAATTCAAATTCACAGATGTCTGGCTATCACTGTAATTTAAATCAGAAATTAAACCCAAATACATTTTCAAAAATCAAGATACTAGCTGCTCTATCACTATGGGAAGCTTATCCCTGTTCCCCTTGATTCACCTTGTGTTCTAACGTAATGTCTTGACACACCGCACTGGTTTGCGCAGCAGTAGAATGGGCAACAGATTCCAGCGTCTTCTTCCCTTATCCTTTAATGTGCTACCCTTCCCTAGCCCCACTATTTTTTTCTTGATGATGCCTCAAAGATTTGTCCATCTTCACAAGGAATGATAGATAAGATGGCAGGTTATTTTCCTTATGGGTATTGACTGCCCAGAGATCAACCTGACCTTAATGTCCCTCAAATCAACAACTCATAGCCACTGCAAAATGTTACCACTAAAACTGGTAACAGAAAAACATGCTTGATGTCTGTATTAATTTCAGAGAAAAATACAATTCAGGAATTAACCAGCAACTTTTTTGAAGGTCGTACAAGAAAATGAGGGGCAATTGACCATTTATTTTTCACAACTTTTTAGAAATTTCTTACAACAAGTAATGGTGAAGAACTAGGAATAAACGGCATCTATATTAGTCAGTTCAGGCTGGCTGCCATAACAAAGTACCATAGACTAGGTAGTTTATAAACAACAAAAATTTATTTTTCATGGTCCTGGGGGTGAAAAGCCAGTTCTGTTGAAGGCCCTATTCCAGGTTGCAGACTGCAGACTTTGCTTTGTATCCTCACATGGCAGAAAGAGGGTGCAAGAGCTCTCTGGGGTCTCTTTTATAAGGGCACTGATTTCATTTATAAGGGCTCCACTTTTATGAAGCAATCTTTTCCCAAAAGCCTCACCACCTAGTACCATTACTTTGAAGGTTAGGATTTTAACAGATGATTTTTGGTGGCACACAAACATTTAGATCATAACAGTATTGAATGGTATTTTGACCATGGACACAATGATAATGTAACCATATCCTGACCATCACATGTCTCCCCATGGTGACCCAAATGCAAATGAACAGACAAAGGTATAGAAAATAATCTAGCCTTACCTAGATTAGTCCTGTGATTTTGTTCCTTCTGCTACCTGTGAAAATGGCAACACCCACACATTTAAGGTTTTAGAACCACAAGGGACTACCTCTTTCTTCATTGCCAATGACAGTCTTTATATTGACCACCCCCTAGTTAAGAGTAAGAGGTTATGGTGAATAGGTGCTTAGAAAGCATTTTAACAGAAAATTTGAAACACACTGTATTTTCTAAAAAATTAGTCCCAGTTTCAGTTAACCAATTGACCTAGTAATATGTGAAAAAGTTAATCTACTTATGGAAAAGAGACACTTGACTCTATCTGGTTAAGGAATCTTTATTCCTAAATAAAGACTGTCAACCAGTCTTCTGGTTCAGTCTTCTAATAAACAAGTTACTGTCCTAGAAAATACATGTTAAAATAAGCAAAAAATTACATATAGTGATTTAAGCAAGTATTAAGTCAATGTCTCTGATACAAACTCTAATAAGTTAGATATGTTTTATAATATATTTAGATCATTTTCAGAGCAATATAATGGTGGGAAAAAAACTCGAGTCAAATGGCAATCTTCTTTGTCCTTGGCATAATATAAAATTGTCAAATACAGGAAAAAGAAAGTATATTGCATTAATGTTTAAACTTAAATTGTGCCTACTATACTTTATAGAACTTCTCAACAATAAGTATTCTTTGTAAAAAGTATTTCCTATGAATCTTTCAGATTATGATGAATTAGAGATATTAAGAACTGAAAATTTAAATTTTGTATGTAATGAGAGAAATATACTAGGTAATAAAATCCAGAAGTATAAAAGATTATTTCTTTAAAAATGCTGTTAAAAACTTAATAAATATTTTAGAATACTCATTTTTACTGATAAGAAAAATCACTTATTTTCAATTTTTTTAATGAAAAAGATGTATATTATTTCCGAAATAAGATTTTTAATATGAAATCTCATATATCCTCAGATTAAAAAAATATTTTTCTAAATTCAACTTAATGATTATTTTCAGCCCCCATTTTACCTGGAAATATATATAATATATACTTAATATATAATCTTAAGCATCTGTTACGATTTTAATATGCCCTCTAAAAGTTTTTGTGTTGGAAACTTGGTTTCCAATGCAGCAATGTTGAGAGGTGGAACGTTTGGGAGGTGAATGTGTCATAAATGGATTAGTTCATTCATGTATAAATGGATTAATAGAATAATAAGTTATCAAGAAAGTGTGTTAGTTAGCACAAGAGTGGGTCTACTGTAAATGTCAGTTTTTCTCTCCTGAGTCTTCTCATCGTGTAATGTCCTGTGCCACTTCAAGGCACTACAGAGAATCTCCACCAACAAGAAGGCCCTCATCAGATGTGGACCTTCAACCTTGGGTTTCCCATCCTTCAGAACTGAGAAATATATTTCTTTTCTCTATATATTACCCAATCTCAGGTATTCAGTTATGGCAACAGAACAAAACCAGCATCTTTAGTTAATCTCAGCCATTCAAAGGAGATTTTTCTTTCTTTCTTTGTTCCTTTTAATTTCAAATTGTAGAGTTCACAAAATCCTGTAGCATCTTTGTGGAAGAGATGACTACTTGTACAAATTATCTAATCCTGAGTTATACTATTTTTTCATCTGTTCCTTAGGGAATATCATAGTTTCACATTTAGCATCTTGTAAGAGATTTATACTTTAAATTGATTTATAATCCAGGGCCAAAACTAAGATGAGGCGAGTGAGGCATCTAGAGCACATATTTTGTTTTAATTTCAGCATATTATGGGGGTACAAATGTTTAGGTTATATACACTGCCTTTATCCCACCTGAGTCAGAGCTTCAAGCATGTCCATCCCCCAGACGGTGCACACCGCACCCATTAGAAAATTTAAGGGGCACTCATGCTTGGGGTTCTTTGAGTACTGGGATGTAAATATATGCCTATACCATGTTAAGTTGAGGCTTCCTATCTTCAAAATTAGAAAAAAAAATCAGACCTTAATTTCTCTTGTGCTAAGTCAACTTTCGGACACTTTAATGACAAAGGTAAGTTATGTCGCTTTCATTTTCCTTCTTCACTTAAGCTACAGTTCAGTGATTATTTTCCAAAAAGAAATTTCTACTATGTTGCATTCTACCTCGGTGGTTCTGAGAACATCTGCAAGCTTGACATCTCTTGGAAAAGAAGCTAGAACATGAAATTATAGCCTCATAAAAAAAAATCAAACTGTCACCCTGGAATTCCATACCAATCAAAAATATTTTTTGAAAATAAAGGTGAATTAAAGACTTTTCAGACATCTACAAAGCTAGAAGAATTCAACTTCAGCAGACCTGTACTACAAAGGAAGCTATTCAGGGAGAGGCAGAATGTTATCAGATGGATGTCTGAATCTACAAAACCAAAATGATGAACATCAAAGCAGTAACTATGCAGGCAAACATAAAATAAACATTCATTTTGACTCTCCCAAGCCACACACCAGCAGACCAAACCAAAAGAATCACACCATCTTGACACTAGAATTAACTGTGTTAGGCAGAAAGAGAGACGGTTGCCCTTACATTGTGAAACCAGGGAGAGTTGTGTTTCGGACTCAGATGGTCCTGTTGTATTGCTCTTTTTACTCTCTCTCATGATCATGTGCATTAGTGGCTAAATGCAATAACCTTGGCTAAGAATGTATGGTTACCAGAGCTCAGACATTTGAAATAAGAATTTTGACACACCGTAAGTCAGCTTCCATGACAAGCATATGTAGTTTGGGTAGGAAAATGATCAATATCAACCTTTAAAACCATCTCCAATGATGAGAGATACAGTCAGTTCCACTACCCTCCATCGTCTAAGTTTTCTCTCAGGAAGAGAGGTCCACAGGAATCCTCGACACCAATCATGTATGCAAAGAACCTCCATCCATCTTCAAATTGTGGATGGTGAGAGTGATGAATTTGTACAGTTCAGACAAATTTTCACAAAAGAAGATGTTCATTTACAAAACAACATGTAAGGAGTGTTGTTAGCAGGCGGTCCCCATCCTTACTCACTTCTGGATCAGATGCATCTTTCGAGCTGAGGCCACACTCCTCCAAGGAAGCCCCAGCCAGTGTGTGAGCTGGTACTGGGGTCTCGCATTTCTTCTCCACATAGTACTCCTCAGCAGGCATTCTTTGAGCTGGAACCCCTTGTTGGATTAGTTAAGACCTTGTGCATCTGTGTTGTGGTCTGAGCGTCTCCTTGCCTATTTTGTTTTCCCACCTGTTACTCTTTACAGGTTTAGGATCTGCACTGCAGTCTGAAGAATTTCTTTGACTGACTCTGATTTGTTCTCATCTTATCTTTCACAGGATTAGTCCCCCATAAACCTTTTGGATGCTTCACTCAATCTCAGCATTTACTTCCCAGAGAATGAATTAATCAGGCATGTATATCCAAAAAGTCAATAAATCAGTGTATGCAAATTTAGACTTTTATATAGTTAGAATAATTACTCCTTTAATTTGATAAATGTAGACAGCAATTATTGCTAATTGAAACATGAAAGTCTTTTTTCTTGTTGCTTTATTTTTACCCCCTAATGGATTCATACAAATTGTTTTACTTTAATTACTTGGGTCATTTCTTTATTTTACCATTTAACATTACATGTGAAGAAATTTAACCAAGTTGGAATTTTTTAAATGAAGTCCTCTTATTGACTTTAAGCTTAAAATATCATTACACTGTATGTAAATAACCACCTTAATAATAATCTTAGGGGAAGACAGTAATAGTACAACAGTAACTGGATTCTTCTTTTTTTTTTTTAAGTGTGCATTTACTGTAATAACACTTCTCCTTGGATTCGGAAAAATCTATTTTTGGATATTTTTATAGGTATCTTCCTCATTCTCTCATTTTTATCTCTCTTTATTTACCTTTTAGATTCTTTTATTTTAAAACACAGGCTTGAAAAGAGACTTTCCATTATATTCCCAATTCTGTTATATAATACCACAAAATTTTTTTACCTCCTGGTTTTAAGAATAAATAAAGCTCATGTGTTAAGAATATAATATTTACCCATCAACCTGCTTCATAATTATATATATATATACGCACACACGTCTCATGAATGGCTATCACATTAAAGTTTGAATTTACTACTTAAATATATGTTTACACTTATAACTTTAAGTATTTTTTCTTTAAACCAAAACATCTGTGTGTATTTGTTATGAATGAATAGGGAAAATATAAATAAATTAGGTCTGCGGATATGGTTCAAATTAGTGTTACTGATTGTGGTAGGCAGATTTCTAAAGATTTCCATTTCCAAATAATGCATCGAAGCACTAATCTAAGTAGTGCTGTCAAGGGACTTTGCAGATGTAATTAAAGTTACTACCCCAGCTGCCCTTAAAATAGGGAGATTATCCTGAATTATCCAGGTGTGTCCCATATATTCATGCAAGGCTTAAAAAATAGATAATTTTTCTTTGGCTAGAGGCAGAGAAATGTATCAGAAGATATAAACAGAAGACATGAGGCAGAAAAGGTGGTCAGAGAGTCTTGAAGTTTGAGAAGGTAGGAGGCCCCTGCAGGCTGAGATTGATTCCTGGCCTACAACCACTGAGGAAACGGGGACTTCAGCCCTACAACCACCAAGAACTGAATTTGACCAACAACTTGAATAAGCTTAAAAGCCGGCTTTTCCTAGAGCTTCTTGATAAAGATCCCAGCAAGCTGATACCTTTATTTTACTCTTGTGAAACACAAATCAGAGAAACCAAGTGAGCCAGGTTGGAGGTTTGGCATACAGAACTCTGAAATAATGAATCTATATTGTTTTAAGTCACTGAATTCGTGATAATTTCTTCAGGAGTGATAGGAAACTTGTAAACGGCTAGAGCCCTTTTTTATCAGTAGATTTTATATTGTAGATTTCCATATTATATCACTTCTACTTTATGTATACTAAACCTTTATATTAGAAGATCCAAATTCAGTCTGGAATTTCCACTGGGCCTCAAGGACAGTTTATGTTCTTTCTTCCCTTTCTGTAGTGTCCATGGAGGTCACATGCTGGAAACAGTGGCACCAAAGATGTAAAGGGACTCTAACACCAGGTTATTACTTGGAGGAGCGCTGCTCTTGTGAGACGATCTGCATTTGAGTGCACCATGAATGAGAAATAAAATTGCGTTAAACCGTTGAGATGCATTTGTTCCCCTGTGCATGGGTATGGCATGGATATAGGCAAAATCACATAAGCAACATGTGCAATTATTCTAGCTGCTGAGAATTTGGAAGGTGCTTCACCCACCCTGAGGTGCTCAGTGAATGAATCCCATGTAAAAGGCATGCAAAGTAAGTATTGACTTGCAGTAATTTTAACTTTTCTTGCAGATGGTGGAAGTAGATGTGAGAGGCTGACCAGAGGCAGTCATTATGGATTTTTTTCAGTGTTAAGTTTAAATATGAATTCGAGTTTCTCCTAGACCCTGCAATCCCATGAGGTATAAAATTAAATATATTGGTGCAGGGTCTTTTTGTCTTTCCATGTATTCACCATGAGATGAACCAACGTTGATAATAGCTGAGGCCTCAGCAATACTAATAATGCTTGTGAGAAATACATCTGAGAAAAAAGAAGGGATCAAGGCTTGGGGGTGACGCCAAGCATTTGGAGTTAGCCTAAAGTCAGAAGGTTGTCAGAGGTGTTTTAAACAAGAGTGTGACATGGTGAAGATGATTTTATCAGTGGCATGAAAGATGAATGTGAGAGAGCTGAGACTGGGGACAGAAATTGACCCACAATAGACCAGTAAGAGTGTTGAAGGAAGTAAAAAAAAAAAAAAAAAAAAAAAGGAAAGTCTACAGAAACTAAAGGTTCCTCTCGTCAGTGATCTGGTGGCTTGTGTAACTGTAATTGTACTGAAAGTGTTCAAGAGGAGAAGAATATTCTCTCACTCATGTATTTTTAAAATGCATTTTACTCTGAGTGTTCTCAAAGGGGATTTCATGTTCATAATCTAAATCTTAGTAGAGACAAATGGGAGGTGCTATCATGTGTTACCTGGTACAACAGCTCATTCGGTTATTGTTGTAATTACGTGAATGCGCAGGTTAACGTACCATAAAATCCCAGCATATAGAGAGAAACATCACCAGGTCAGTGATTCCAACAGGATTTTTAGAGCAGTTTTACCTATGGCTTTTAAATTAAAAACCTAATGTGCTTTCATCTTCAATTAAGCACAATTGCCAAGTATAATTGACCATAGTAATGTAACTAGTAATTTGAGGACATTCAACATGCACATGCTGTACACATTTTAAAATGGATTTAACTTATTTCATGGAGTTTTAGGCCTAGAAATCACTTCATGAAAAGTCTAATTCAAGCCTTTCTCTGAAGGGAGGAGAAAGAATTATGAAGCACAGATGGTCAGCAAGTGTGAGGTACACTCAAGGGGAAAAGACTAAGCCACCCATACCTGCAGCAGAGTTGGGCCAAACCCTGTCCATTTGACTTTATTTTCAGAATTCACATTAATTAACTACCATCCCCATCTACTTTTGTTATCCTTACTCGCTCCCCACCAGTCAATCAACACCCTTCTCATTCTCTTATCTGGCTACCAGGCATTAGTGTCTCACCCAGGGTATATCACCATTGCATTTTTAAATGAGAAATTTCAGGCACAAAACAGTGATATTTACACTTGGAAAATTTAGGTATTAGAGAAAGAGAGAGAGAGAAGGAGGGAGGGAGAGAGGACCCTGTCCCTAATATAATTCCATGGAAGGAAAAACTTAGATGTGTTCTTTATGAAGGAGGAAAACAGGAAGTAAAAATGTGGTTATATTTTACCACACCAGACTGTTACAAACTTTAAAACTTTTTCAAAGAACTGGTTTTTGCTCTGTTCATTTGCTCCATTGTGTGATCTTTTTTCTGTTTCTTTGATTTCACCTTTATTATTTCCTTCTTTCTACATTGTTTGAATTTTTTTCTCATGATAGCTGTTTATTGATTTTTTTGTATTTGTAATTCATTTGCAAATTGTTTTTGCTTTTGGAGAATGAGTTTTTCAAGTGTCTTGACTCATTTACTGTAAACTGATGATTCCTCTCCTCCCCCAGGAGTCAGAATTTGGGTGCTGTGTTTATGCATGGAGAGAATATGTCCCTCTCCTGCTCCCACCTGCCCCTTCTTTGAGAGTCTTTTTTTGGCCTTAATTTTCTTTCAAGCTAAAGAATGAGGGCTGAAACTTTTTGGGATACATGAAATAGATTATTTTTCAAATCTATTCTTTGTACCTATTATTAATATTTATGATTGTGTATTTTTGTCTTTACACCGCTTTACCTCATTCTTCAAGTTGTCACTTGTATTTCTTGGTATAATTTAATTAAAGATATTTTCTAATTCCATTGTAAGTTTATAATTCATGGGTTATTTACTGTTTTACTTACTAATTTCCAAATTTATGAGAATTTTTAATAATGTATTCCTGATTAATTAATTTATAAACATTTGAGTGCAACAGAAAATAAATTGATATTTTGAAATTTATTTTTTGGTTGTTTTTTTAGTTACTGAGAAATATTTTGCCGTGCTTATAGATCTGTCTATTTCTCCATGTTTTTCTATAAATTACTGAGTCACACATTTTGAAATAGTATTATTGAGTTCTTACATATTTGTTATTGTTTGGGGTATTGATTTTATTATCAATATTAAATTTTCATTTATCTCTAGTAATGTATTCTGTCTTAAAATTTGTTTGATGTTCATATAACTATAGGTTAATGATTGAAATATTCCTTTTCATTGTTTTTATTTGCAAACTTCCTGTGTGCTTATGACTTGATGTTTCTCTTATAATTTAGTTTTTTTTTCCATTTTGAGAGTCCTTTTTATTTGTTTTTATAGCCATTTCCAATTAGTGCAGTTATTGATATGTGGAGATTTAAATGTCATCTTAACGTGCTTTCTATTTGTACCTCTTCTGATATATTTTTCTCTCTTCTCTCTTGTTTCCTTATTTTATGTCATTTCTTGTATTTCTGCTTTTATTCTTTCTATTGTTAGGATGTTATGACATGTGTATGACATGTTATTTTACTACTGTTCAGTAGTAATGGCTTCATGAGAGATTTCGACCTATTAGAGTATCTCAGACTTACAAGAGACATATTGCTGACTGTCTCTTATTCTTTTCTAGGCAGAGGACCGCACTTTCTTTTCCTGTTCCACAAGAATATCCTGTTACATCTCTATGCCTTAACTAAGTCTACATTTTAAATTCCAAATAACATTGCTATTATTGTTTTATATAGTCAATATTTATTAATATAGCATATTTTTCTCCCAGTTTTCTCCTGCCTAAATAACACATTCTAGTATTTCTTTCAGGGTAGTTTTGCTACACTGTTCTCTCTCCCTCCCTCTGACTCGCCCTTATCACTCTCTCTCCTCTTTCCTCTCTCTTTTGGCTTTCAAAAATATTTATTTTATCTACTACAAATAAATGTTGTTATTGGCAGCAATTTTTTCTTTAGTACATGGTAGATTCATTCCATTCTCTGTGTCTTCCATTACTTGCAGCTTTCATATTATCTATCTTTTTGTTTCTATCATTTTAAATATGTCCTCTTTTCCTTTGCTTTTTGCAGAAATAACAGTGGCGAATTTACTTGTTTCATACTGCTTAGGGGTTTGTAGATTTTTTGAAATTTCTTGTTTTTATTTTTTTAATGAGTTTAGGAAAGTTTTTTAACCTTTATCTCTTCATTAACTTTATTCTACATTCTCCATTTCTCTTCTGAATAATCCGGTTACATAGATATTAGATGTATCACACCATCTATCTTTGGTTCTTCACAAACACCCAACTATTTTTCATACCAGTGTACCTGCACAGTCTGTTCCATTTGCCTGAGATTATCTCCACAAGCTTTTTGTGCAAATGTGATTCAAAAGTTCAGGAATCATTTAAATATTGCTGCCTTCAATAAATGTCTCCTTATTATTAATATATTTATTGGTTTACATCATATTGCCATAACATTATTCTCTTCATTTTGTCTATTATCTGATTATATTTTCCTCACTCTTAATCCAGTATAAATCCCATAACTCCAAAGAGCTTCTTGTTTTACTTATTGTGATACCTATAATATCTGAAAAATTAAAGACGTGTTACATGTACTTAATAAATATCACTTAAAGTAATAAAAGTATGAGGTAGCAATTATGACTATGTCATAAGATTGTTGTTAGGATTATGTAAGAGAATGCCCATAAATTATTAGTATAATGCCTAGCATAATTCAAGGTTTCTATCAATTTTGACCATTACCATGACCATATTATTTACACATACACTAAGATAAAATACTATCAATAAATTAAGGGTCATAATCAAATTAATCTTCTAATGTTAGTGTCTGTTATTTTTATAAATGAGCATCACTGACAAATGAATTCAAATATCATATACATTTCAAAGTACCATATAGAACTGTGATGGCTTTAACCATCACAGTTTTAACCACTTTATTTAACCACTTTATTTAAGTTCTATCTCTCTACAATTCCATGAGCTTTTACTTTTAGAAGTGTATAACATCATGGTCAGCTCAATCACCCATTCCCTTCTTTTTTTATCAAAACATTGTTATTCTTAAGTATAAATTTTTTACAGCATAATTTCCAGTGTAATTTTTCAAATCACAATAGTAAATTTTGAAACCTTAAAATTGTATCCTAATCTAGAATTCATAATAAAATTACATGTAGACTGAAGACTATATAAAGCAAAATTGAAGTTGATGTTAAACTAACTTAGTTTTCCCCTTAGTGTTTTCACGTTGACTATTTTGCAGAGACGTTGGGGTACAATAAAGATGCAAGGAAAGCATGTACTTATTAACTCTTCAAGTTATTAATAGGTCCAAATAGAAGTCATAAACATATGCTATAGAAACAAATCACTCTGATTGGATTTATTAGTTCAGTGGACATTTGAAGCTTATATATTATTAATGAATTATCTTAAAACAAACTCTAAAAGTTGTAACCAGTGGAAGTATTTGTAATTAATGTGTTATGGAAAAGGAATATCGATTTCCAAATATATTATCAGTCAGCACCATAAACATAAAATTACTAATATTTCACATTTGATCTGACAATTTTATTATGACTACCAATATAATCCCCACTTCCTTTTCATACTAAGAGAGCTGAGTGGGGAAATTCTATTTATAACAATTTGTATAGTCTCATGTGATACCCTGAGCATCTCATGCATGTAACAATGATATATTCACCATATTGTGAATGACTAACAAAAGCCACATATTCATGCGTTTTTATAGTTATGTATTATATGTTATTGATATCTAACACAGAATATTATTTTAATAGACTAGAAAATTAATGCTTTATTCATAACAATAACTTAATATATAACACCCATATATGTTAATATATATCAGTAGACAAAGCTCTCAATTTAGGAAATCACACAGGCCAGACTCTCAGATTTAATTCACATTAAAGAAGCTCAAACCATTTTTTATTATTTCATTGGCCCGTTTTATGTAACAGATTTCAGTGAGAACAAAATCAATGAAACACATTGTTTCAATAACTTTCAATAAACTTAATAAAATTAAGCCATTGTACAACCAGCCAAAATTAAACTGTCAGATGAAAAGCTATAATCTGCTGTAATTGAGATCTATTCTGCTGCTTATTTGGCAGGTTTTTGAAAGGTATTTCCATATATCTCATCCCTAAATTTTTATGAGGAAAAGTTGATGTTGTTAATATTTTTCTAGAGTCTGGATATGGCCAATTTTAAAATTGATGTTTTGTTTGTTTTAGTTTCACTTTGAAATAATGAACATGTTAACCTCAAAGCTCAATCTATAAGCCTGGCATGGTGGTTCAAGCCTGTAATCCCAGCACTTTGGAAGGCTGAGGCGGAAGGATTGCTTGAGGCCAGGAATTCAAGACTAGCCTAGTCAAGATAGCGAGACCCAGTGTCTACAAAAAATAAAAAATTAGCCAGGCATAGTGGCATGCACCTGTACTTCCAACTACACAGGAGGCTAAGGTGGGAGAGGATTGCTTGAGCCTAGAAGTTTAAGGCTGCAGTGAGCTGTGATTGTGTCACTGCACTCTAGTCTGGGCAACAGTGGGAGACCTTGTTTCAAAGAAAGGGGGAAAGATGAGATGAGTATATACACACCTGATAGGTGCGGGGCACACCGTCTGGGGAATGGACACGCTTGAAGCCCTGACTCGGGTGGGGCAAAGGTAATATACGTAACCTAAACATTTGTACCCCCATAATATGCTAAAATTAAATAAATGAATAAATATTATGAATAAATAAATCTCAATAGACCCACCAGAATTACAGTAGAAAAGGATTCCCATATTTTTATTTTCAAAGCTTTTGAAATCCCTGATACTCAATGTCAGATTGTACAACTTCTCAAAAGAGCTTCTCATGTTCTTTCTGCCCTCAAACTCTGAAAGTGGGAAAGACATAGCTGTGAACTAATACGGGGTTTTCTATTCATCTAAACCTAGAGTCACTTCCTACACCTATGACTTCCTCCAGGCATCTTTCTCTGGGGCTCTCGCTCTCAGACATGCCCTTTTTTCTAGAACTGTGTTTAATTCTTTTAATAACTTATTTAGGAATGGCAAAAATATGTCCATTTCTCCTAAGAACTTAGATTTTTCAAGATTTTCAAATTTTTCTGATACCTCATGTCGACTGTCCTTAGATTTGTAATTCTAGCTCTGCACATGAATAAGATGCATAAAGGGTGTATCTCTGAAAGTCAGAGTTTTCTCCGTGTACCCAGAAACATGATATTTGCTGATTCATTACTTATTTCAGTTGGTTATTTCCAGTACTGGTGTTCCCTGGGGTTATTCTAAAATGCTTTTAGAAAAATGCACCATTACATCTGACTATTATTAAGCTTTTAAAGAGAAATTTTAAATGCTAAATATCTCCCTAACTTGTGCCAAATTTAATTGATCAGATATTAAGGATGTTCAACAATTTTTATAATTTGAATTAAAGTATACTTTACTGAAGTATAGTCCTTCAGACAACAGTTGACAAAAGAGTGCGATATTTCCTTCCTGATTTGTTTTTGTTTAATTACCATCTTTGTAAAAATGACAGTATAACATAGTAAGGATCTGTAAAGGCTAAGAATTTGAATTCTGATTCACATTTCTATGTATGTGCTCTAATAACAGCATAGTAACCTTCTTTGGAGTCACTTCAATTTTAACAATATAAGAAAATCTATAGGCTCATTATCATTGCAAATTAATGGTACCTCTTGCATGGAAACTTTGATTAATAGTCATTGTTTTTGAACTTAGTGAATGACTCCCTACTTTTTACATTTTTTTCCTGACTTTTTTTCTTCCTCATACATGGGGTCTTCAAAAAGTTCATGGAAAATGTGTACCATGAAAAAGCTATGCATGGATTTCAAAATTTTTTGAAACAAAATAAACTTATACTAACTTGTTATAACATTTGAAAACAGGGTCTGGTTTGAGGCACTAAGAAGGCAAAGACATCGTTTTCAAGAGAACACCTATCAGAGCAACACGGATTCTGCTAAAATTGAAGCAAGAACAAACGTCACATTTAAGTTGAAGCTGAGATGGAAGAATGGTGAAATCATTGATACTTTACAAAAAGTTTATGGGGACGATGTTCCAAAGAAATTAGCAGTGTATAATGGGGAACTCATGTCACAAAGGGACAAGACAATGTTGAAGATGAAGCCCACGGTGGCAGTCCATCCACATCAATTTGTGGGGAAAAAATTAATCTTGTTCATGCCCTAATTGAAGAGAACTGACAATTAAAGGCAGAAACAATAGCAAACACCATAGGCATCCCAACTGGATCAGCTTATACAATTCTGACTGAAAAATTAAAATTGAGCAAACTTTCCACTTGATGGGTGCCAAAACCACTGTGCCCAAATCAGCTGCAGATAAGAGCAGAGCTTTCAGCGGAAATTTTAAACACATGGGATCAAGATCCTGAACCATTTCTTTGAAGAATGTTAAAAGGAGATAAAATGTGACTTTACTAGAACAATCTTGAAGACAAAACGCAATCAAGCAATGATTACTAAGACGTGGAAGTGGTCCAATCAAAGGCAAAGTGGACCAGTCAAGAACAAAGGTTATGGCAACAATTTTGGGGGATGCTCAAAACATTTTACTTTCAATTTCTGGAGCACCAAAGAATGATGATATCTGCTTAATATTAGAGTGTTTTGAGAAAATTAGCCAAAGCTTTAGCAGAGAAACACCTGGGGAAGTTTCACCAGAGAATTATGAGAGTTTTAGCGGGAAACCATTAAGCGTCACCTTATAGTGATGCCTAATCACTTTAGCTCAATTTGGCTTCTTCTGACTTCTTCTTTTATGCTAATCTCAAAAAAAGAAAAAAAAAACCTGTAAAGAGCACCCATTTTTCTTTGGTTAATAATTTTAAAAAGACTGCATTGGCATTGTTAAATTCCCAGAATTCTCAGTTCTTTAAGGTTTGAGTAAATGGCTGTCATCACTTATAAAATTGTCTTGAACTTGATGGAGTTTATGCTGAGAAATAAAGTTTATCTATTTTTATTTTTGCCTTTAAATTCCATCTTTCCACTAACTTTTTGAAGTCCTCTCCTAGTTTCATCTTTAAATTAGGATGTGGAAGTTGACAACTGTAGACCTTCGATTATTTATTATTCTTATTAATTCTTCTTATTATTATTACATAAGTTATGCCTTGTTTCTTCACACAGGCATAGTACTTAGCCTCCCTTTAAGGTATTTAAATTTACAAATAAGTATCAATTTGAAAGCATGTATTTTTTAAAAAGTCTATAATCTCCAGACATATGGTCTTGTACATGTTATTCCTTCTTTACGTAGAGCACATTTCCATACATTGCTTTTAACTCCTACTCTCAAGTTGTTAGCACATCATCACATCCTCAGGACATCTTTCTTGATAACTCTGCCAGAGTCAGATAATTAGCAATTCAAATTATACGTAGCTAATTTTTCCAATTATATGACTTATTTTTCTTTTTTTTAAATTTCAGAATATTATGGGGGTAAAAATATTTTGGTTACGTATATTGCCTTTCCATCACCTAAGTCAGAGCTACAAGCATGTCCATCCCCCAGACAGTGCACTCCACATCCATTAGTTATGGATTTACCCATCCCCTGCACCCTCTCCCACCTGCCCAGCACCTGATGTATATTACTTCCATGTGTGCACTAAGTGTTGATCAGTTGGTACCAATTTGATGGTGAGTACATGTGGTGCTTGTTTTTCCATTCTTGTGATACTTTTCTTTTAAACTGTATATTTTATTCATATAGAAGGATAGAGGGGAAGGCATAACAGGTGATTAGTGGTCAGACACTCAGAGAGAAGATAAACCAATATCAATTGATGCCTTTTTATTTCTCACTATGTACCAGAGAATGTTGTACTAGAGCATTTTACATGAACTGTACATGTATCATAATTATCATCATTGCACTGGCTAAAATCATTTGTAATCATAAGTACTAACACATTGAAGTGTTGTCTTCATATTCTTTTAAATAGAAACTGAAAGTTTCAAAGTTCGAGTGACTACCTAAAGTTATATGGGCTATGAGTTTTCAGAAAGTGATATACTCTTCTTGAACAATATGTTATACTGACATATTTTTATTATTATTTTAATTTATGAAAGCTCTGGTACATTACCAGTTATCTGAGTTGCAATGCAACATTTACATCTTTAGTTCTTTTATCATGATCCTTTCATGTATGTGATCGTAAGATCCATTAGAGGCAGGACAGATTTTTGTTTGGCTTATAACTGAGTCTTAGGCACCTAGTAAAGTGCCTGATGTGTAGAAGTGGATGAAGCATTTGTGTAAGAAAACTAGGAAGGAGGAGAAGAGGGAAGTAAAGACGGGAAGGGAGGAGGAAAGGATGGAGGAAGAAAGTGGGAAGGATGGAAGGGAGAAAAAGAGGAAAGAACAAAGCCCTAGTAAATTTGTGTTTTAAATTCAGGATGGTGGGAGACAGTGTGGATTAGGCCATTCCCTATGTCTCAAGGCTTATTTAATTTGACATACCTTCCTTTTGTGATAATTTCATTATGTCCACATCTAATTATAAAAGAGGGTGGGAAATATAATCTAGCTGGATAATCATGTACCCAATCGTAACTATCTCTGCTAAAGAGAAGCGTGAAATTTGGCAATAACTTAGGAATCTTGACCACAAACTTGGCCTACATTGCTTTGCAATCCCTACTCCAAGTATATGAAATTTACTTATGTTTATAGAAGAAATCCAGTTTCCAGCTTTTCCATGACAACTCCCTAATTCTACTGTGTAATCTATATACAATATGTTAGCATTTGCTTGTGCATTAAATTAACTTACCTAGTGACATGGCTGTGAATATCCTTAATTGGAGCCAGTTGTGACTTTACCTTGTACTCTCTCTCTTCCACATGTTCTGTTCTAGCTAAATTATTGTCTTTGCTTTTCCCTGAATGGCCAAACATGACAACATCTTAAGGCTTTTTCTCTTTCTGGTCCTGCTACCTGATCATCTCTCTATCATTGTCAAGGTTCATGCCTTCATTTTAGATTCTTTATTCAGTGGCCATCTTCTCATTTAGATGAACTTCTCTGGACAACCTCCTTAAAATCCCAAAGTCCCCCACAATTCCCATGTCTTTCTCCTGATTATTTTTTCCTCATGGCTTTTACCATTAAGGTACCATTTGTTTTTACTTATTTGTTTTCCCAATTCTGTTTTTCCCCTACTTCACTATAATGTGCTGAGGGCAAGAATATTCTTCCTCCTTGTTTACTGCTTTATCCTATAGGTTGGCATTTAGTACATGCTTAATAACTATGTTCTGAGAAAGTCATTGTTTGCCATATACATAACACCATCAGTGTAGAAACCAATCTGTGCAAGTAGAGAATGCGAACATTTTCACATTTTTATATCATCGTGGCTTTCTGGGCAAAAAGTAATGACAATCTGGGTTAAAAAAATGAGTAAGTGACAAACAAGTCCTGGAAATTAAAGATAAATATCCTGGAGAAATTATACATCAATCATCCCTAGAGAAATTCATTTACATAACAAAAAGTAACAAATCTCTCACGCATTTATTTGTATTTTAAAGAGTCTAACTAAGCAACCTAGGGACCTTCTTCTGTACTTCCCAGAGAGAATTGGTTTGCATTAGAGAGCAAAGGCTTTTTTCTCTCTCTCTTAAGATGGGGAAAAAATATGTACAAATTATCCCATATAAATTCTGAGATTCGTAAGTTTGTAGCTCTTCTCCTGCAGTACACATATCTTATTACTTCTTCAAGTTACTTCTGTCCTCATCATGCTGCCACTAGGTAGAAATGAGACATGCAGACCTGTGTAAAGATATTCTACAGGATATATAAATAATTTTTCTATCTCTGACCCACAAACTTTGCTTTTGTTGTCAGATTTAAATAAATAAAAGTAGACATAAAATCATACTAATTAAGGTGAAGAAGGTAGAATCCTTTCATGATAATGATTTGCTGGGAAAAAAATGGGGTGTCCATTAGCCAGTGGGTATTGGTAGCAAACCTATCGACTGATCTGTTTTGGCTAAAGGGTAATATATGGTTCTCCACTTTGTTTCGCCTTAAGGAAGAATCAGGAGGATGGTTGTTAGGTGGGAAATAGGGTTGACACAAGCAGCATGATTGTTGCTGTTGGTTTTTGCTCTCTCTTCCATGAGGGAAGAAAAGGGTTAATTAATTTCCAAAGCTGGAGCAAGGCTTTGGACAGCTCAGCTGCTACTCTTTTTTGAATCTGAAGGGTAATATATCTCATTTATGGGTGTAGATATAAGTTTTTCCATCTTCTCCTGATCTCTTACTACATCTTTACCAAGGACTCAGCTGCCTTAAAGATCAGGGGTGGGTCCAAGGTCTTACTGTATACATACACTATCTGAATGCAATTAGGGACTTCAAGGGGAGCAGGATTTGAATTGTTACAGCTCCATTGGATACAGGCACTGAAATGCCTATTTTCTTGTGGACATTGGGTACAAAGGTGGCCAAAGGTGTCAAGAAGTATAGGGTGGAAACTTGGTAATGTATGAGGGGCACAGTAAACAATCCCTTGAGGCCTGATCACGTCAGATGCACAAGGTATGAAAATTATGGGGTAAGGAGTCAAAGAGGGGGGGTGGAGAGAGGGAGAGACAGTGCACACAAGAGAGTGCACATGTGTTCTCACACTCTGGCTGCTTAAGTTATCTCTTAGCTAGTTTCTACCACTTCAGTTCTATGTTTGGATTATAAATTTTCTAGCCAAAACATAACAGGATCTGCTAGCAGCTGTGACTTTATTCCTGAAACAATAAAATAACTGCTAGGACTTTAAGCAAAACTTGCAGTGAAGGAAAAAAAAAATCAATGTTTTATTGTCGTATCTCATTGCTTCTACCTCTAAATGTATGTTAGGAATTGAGGTGCTATGATATTTGCTTGTTGTTTACCATCTCATAAGCTCCAGAGAGGACTGTTTCAATATTTCAACAGGAGAAAGTTACAATTTCAGAAGTGTGACAAACTCCCCTGCCATTTACAAGCAGCGGGTGGGTTTGGATTTAATATAAGTGCCTCTGATATCTGAGGTCTGTCAGTTTTGCAAGTCAACTCCTGTATTTTGGCCCCTAACCAAGAAAAGTGGAGGTAGAATGCACGAGGTGGCAGCTAGAGATACCCCCTTTTGGAGTTTTGGACTTAAGGTTTGACAAACTACTGGACACATCCCTTTTCAGGAAACATCTATTGCCTTAATAATGAGCCTTTGTTGACATCCAATGCCTAACTCATTCAGGCTTAATGATTCTACCCCCTAAGATATCCATTTTTAACTCTGTAACTGACAAGGTGGAGGAAGTTCAGAAAAGGTTCCCTAATGAATTGGATATGCTATAATAAAGAATGTAGCTGGCTGGCTCCAAAAGCATCTTGGTTTTACATTAGAATGTGTCAGCTAGCATTCTTCTTTGTCATTCCTACATGTGACTATATGGTATTTTGATTTTAAGATGACATGCTAAATTATTGAAAACCTAAGATAATGACCTGGTAAGGTAAAATAAAATAAATTTTATAAAAATTCTTATGGCAACTGTCCTCAAGGTCAGTTTGTTTTTAGTTTCTCCTTTTCCACTTAGAATATAAATTTGGAATGAAAGTAAATATGGCTGGTTTAATATTTCCTAAACTGTTCTATAGTAAATACAATTAGACCTATTATTTGTAAAAGAAAGGGAAAAATTGTATTCAATGATAAATATTGATCAAGCTTTAAAAGTTTGTTACTAGACAAAATGGTATGGAAAAAAATGCATTGATTGGCAAACATTCATATATTTATTCACTCAACTATTCAATGAATATCTGTAATGTGCAGCATAATAATATAATATGTCAACCATGAAAAACATATAGATGGATACATTAACACTCTTCTTTTTAGGAACTTACAGTCAAATGGGAAATAAAACATTGAAAGAAGTATTGGATAATCAAACATACATAAATGTGTTGAAATTTGCCTTAATATATACATGATAATCAATCTTAATCAAACTTAATATCAAATACACCAAGGAAACATCTTTTTTTTTTTTTTTTTTTTTTTTTTTTTTGAGACAGAGTCTCACTCTCTTGCCTGGGGCGAGTGCCGTGGCGTCAGCCTAGCTCACAGCAACCTCAAACTCCCGGGCTCGAGCAATCCTACTGTCTCAGCCTCCCGAGTAGCTGGGACTACAGGCATGCGCCACCATGCCCGGCTAATTTTTTCTATATATATTTTTA